>CALSCQ010001543.1:0-65775 GCA_943704525.1 Pigoraptor vietnamica | reverse complement strand
GGGGGGGCGCGCGTGTTAGACGCAAGGGCATGCTCAATTTCACGGGAGGGCTGGAATCAGGCGCGCGCACACCTGCTGCTGCTGCGCGAAACGGCGCCGCTGTTCGGCGGGGTCGTTGAGCTCGACATATGCATTGCACAGCTCGCGTCCGTCGACAAAGAGCTCAAAGCGCGCCGTGATGTTGGGCTGCAGAGTTTGCCGTGAGCAATCGGCACACACAGCACGGCCCACCAAACGCAACACACACACAGATAGGGCTCCACACTCGAACACACGTGGGCACAAATCACCCACCGTTTCCTCGTGCGACTTGGCCAGTGGACTGAGCACCACCGGATAGTCTGTCAGGAAGACGGGCCGATCGTGCACCGCGAGCATGGGCTCCACCACATCGCCGACGACGCGGTCGAGCATCGCGGCGGTTGTCGGGGCCTTGGCCGGTGGCAGCCCCAGGCGCGTGATGGCACCGGCGAGCGCACCGCGCAACACATGTCCGTGCTGCTCACTGGGCGCCAGTCCGAGGATCTTCTCGAGTTCTGCCGCAAGGGAAACGCGCGGAAACGGCGGGGTGAAGTCGATGGTGCGGGCGCCTGCCGGCACGGACGTCGAACCCGTGACCCGCGTGGCGATTGTTGCGAGCAAGTTCTCCGTGTTGGACACGAGCGACTCAAAGTCTGCATAGGCCTCGTAGTACTCGCACGTGGTGAACTCCGGGTTGTGCGTCGGATCGATTCCCTCGTTGCGGAACTGGCGGCCAATCTCATACACGCGCTCCATGCCGCCGACCACAAGCTGCTTCAAAAAAAGCTCGGGGGAGACGCGCAGAGTGAGGGGTGTCTTCCCAAACGCCCGCGAGTACGTCGTGAAGGGACGCGCGTTGGCGCCGCCCGCAGTGGGCCACAGCACGGGCGTGTCCACCTCGACAAAGCCCCGCGCGTCAAGGAACGCGCGCACGCACGAAATTACGCTGCGCCGCACAAGCATGTTGCGCAGCACGTGAGGATTGAGGACAAGATCGAGATGCCTCGCGCGAAAGCGCACCTCGGGGTCTTCCAGGACCTCCGGCAGGTTGGACAGGCAGGGCGCCAGCACGGCGCCCTCGTGCGCAAGGAGGCTCAGCTCGCCCGCCGGCGTCCGCCCCGGCCGACCCCGGAACATGACCACGTCCCCCCGCCGAATGGCCGACACCGCCGCAAACGCACCATCGTCCGCGAAACGGCCGCGTGATGACACGATCTGCAGGCGCTCCCCGTCCGATTGTACGTCGACAAAGACGAGCTTGCGCGACATTTCGCGCCGCGACACCACGCGACCCGCCACGCAGACAACCGTCTCCGCGGGGCCGTCCTCGTGCTTGAGCCCTCCATATGTATTACGGAACGCCCTTATGGCCATGCGGTCGGTTGCTGTGAAGCGAGGGTACCGCGGGGCGCCACCGGCATGCGCGGCAACGGGCGAGGTGTGGATGCGGCGCAGTGAGGCGGTTTTCAAGGGGGCTGCGGGGCGCGGGAGAGACCCCCCAGCGACGGCGAGGAGGTCTCGCAATCCCGCGCGCACAGCGGCCGTTCGCATGGCGGGAAATGGCAAGGACGCAAGGCGGGAAGGGCAAGGACGGCTACGTTGGTGAGTGCCACACCAATCTCAACAACGCAAAAAGTGTAACAGATCACGTGATGGGCTTGTCCAAAACGGGCAATGCGTCGCACTGTGCGTTGGTTGCCATCGCCCAATTTTCGCCTGTTTTCGGTGGCATTTCAAATTGTGAAGCCACGGCCGCCCCACAGCGCCCGCCGCAGCGCTCCACTTTGGGGCTGCTGCGTCGACGCGCGTCCTCACCGCAGTATCACGCACGCGGGTCTCGCGCACGCGCGTTTCGCACGGCGCACCGCAGCACCCATCTGCCCATTCGCTCTCTGCACCCTGGCGAACAAAGGGGCGGGCGCCTTCGCAAACTAACGGTTGTCGCCATCGCTTTTGTGAGGTGAACGGTCTGCAAACAGCGGCAGCGAAAAGCGCTCGTGGAGCCTTCTGTACTCGGAAAAGAGCTGCGTGGTCCAGCAAGCTACTCTTTGTCGGGGACGTGCGTGCGAACAAGCATTGCAGCGGTTTTGCTATCATAAAAACAGGAGGGGACGGGCTCTTCTGTCGAGGCGTGCGTGCGCGTGCGTGCGTTGCTGCGGGCTTCGGTAGTCGGTATCCACATTCCCGGCGCTCGCTATCGCGCAAGACCGGAGATACAATGTCGTCGCCAAAGCGCCGGATCGAAACGGACGTCATGAAACTGTGGGTTTTGAGTTGCGGCTCGAGCGCGCAAATCGCCTGCGGATGGGGCTGACTCGGTGTGCACCTTGCAGAATGATGACGGACCACGAGGTCACCCTTGTGCAGGACTGCATGATGGAGTTTTACGTCAAATTCCACGGCCCGAAAGACAGTGGGTGTTTGCGCCCGGGAGCATCGTTGCCGTTTCTGCTGTCGTTCTGTTCGCTGACATTTGTGCCACGTCTGCTTGGTCAGCGCCGTATGAGAGCGGCGTCTGGAAGGTGCACGTTGAGATACCCGAAGCATACCCGTACAAGTCGCCTTCGATCGGCTTCATGAACAAGATTTTCCACCCAAATATCGACGAGCTGTGGGTCCATGTTGCGCGCTGAACCCGTGTGGTTTCGCATGCAGGGTTAGCTCTCATGATGGGTCGCACTTGCAGGTCTGGCTCTGTGTGCCTCGACGTCATCAACCAGACGTGGAGTCCCATGTTCGGTGAGCGCGTTGCCTGCGGAGTGCTTGCAGAGACGACGCGTGTGCAGTGGGGTCCATGCTGCCGCCTCATCTCTTTGCCTATCGCTTCTGACTATTGCAGTGGAGTCAGCTGTCTGTGTCGAACGGATGGCCCCTTTCACTATGGCTGATCGCAGCGCTGCGCAGATCTTCTGAACGTGTTTGAGTCGTTTCTCCCGCAACTGCTCTCGTACCCCAACCCGACGGACCCTCTGAACGGCGAGGCGGCCGCCCTGCTCATGCGCGAACCGGAGGCATTCAAGAACAAAGTGCGAGGTGCGTCCATTCATCTGCTCGCCGCTGTGTCTGGCCCACGCACTCATTGCCGAACGCGCCGCACCTCAGACTATGTGCAGCGCTTTGCGACCGAGGCGGCGCTGAAGGAGGCCGAGAACAAGGGCGACGACAGCAGCTCGGACAGCGAAATGAGCAGCCTCGAGGACTTCTCCGACGACGAGACGAAGGAGATGGAGCTCTGAGGGCGGCATTGGAACTTGTACATACATGCTCGTGCGTGCGGCGGCGCTCTGCTAAGACAGTAGTGGATAAAGGATGTTCATCGGCAGTGACGTCATCAAGCGGCAGAAGCTACTTACACAAAGTGGGCGCTATTTCTTTCCGCGAGAGGCCGTGCCTTCACGCGCATTCAGCGTCTGCCATGTCGGTCTCCTGTCTGTTCTGCCGCATTGCCAGCGGGAAGCTGCCCGCGGCGGTGGTACACGACTCGCCAAAAGTGATTGCCTTTATGGACATTGCGCCGCTGTCGGAAGGGCACGTGCTCGTCGTCCCAAAACACTGCGCGCCTCGTCTTCACGACGTGCCCCAGGAGTACCTGTCGGAGCTATTGCCAGTCGCGGCAAAGGTGGATAGTGCGCGCTGCCTCGGTGCGCGAACTGTGGTTGAGCGGTTTGAATTGTCGCGTGCCGCATGGTTGATGGTTCAACTGTATGTGGTTTAAAACGGCGAACATGCGGAGAAGGGCTTCCAATTCGATGGGCTGTGCTTGATGTGTCTCTTTCGGTTGTCGCGAGCAGATTGCGCGTGCCCTCGGCCCCGTCGACTACAACGTCCTTCAGAACAACGGACCCATGGCCTACCAGTCCGTCAACCACGTGCACCTGCACGTTATCCCCAAGAGGGACAAGGACGACGGCCTCGTTGTGCGGTGGAAGACGCTCAACACTACCTCACAAAGACTCGAATCAATGGCCGCAGATATCAAGCAGCGCCTGGCAGATGCGTGCGGCAGCGACAATGCCCCGCATACATAGCCCGGTGTTCATTCGTTCATAAATACAATAGCAAAGATTAACGCAGTTCAGTGCAACCGCTCGGCAACAACGTGCTGGCGCAGCAGCGGCATGAGGACCTTGCGGCTCGCACGCACGTTGCCCTGGTGGGCGACGATGGCCCCCGGGACCGCCTGGAGCGCATCCGGCACGTCGCGCGCGGCCAGCCCGAGGCTCTCCGCCTGCGCCGACGAGACAAAGCGGGCAAGAATGCCGTGCGCATCGGCCGCGCGGGGGACAAGCACAACCTCGCGCACGAGGCGACCCTCGGCAAAGTGCGCGGCCATCAGGACGAGGGCGTCGAGCGACCGGCTGTCCGCGAGCGCGCCAATGTCGCGTGCCAGGCCGGAGTCGGCCAAGAGCGTGGCGAGCGAAACGCTCACAGAACTCACGCCGATGCGCAGCCCCGCGAACACATCCTCCTTGTAGTCGCGGCGCAAGTGGTCGCGCGCGGCGAGGGCCGTCGAGTTAAACTTGGCCGCAAGCACCGCAGCGAACAGTGCCTCTCGGTCGGCGCCGCTCACTGCCTCAAGGTAAAGCGCAGCCGCGGCATCGCGCGCCGTCGTCCTCCCTCGCGACTCGTCAAGGGCCATCGTGTCGACGAGCACTGCGCTCAGGAGCAGTTCGGCGACGGTCGCATCGAGGCCGCACATGGCACACGACGCGCTGCGCCGCATCATGCGCTCTGCGATCAGTGTGCAGCACGACCCGACGGGCGCAATCTCGCGCACGGCACCAAGGTGGGCACGCGCATCCTCGTGATGGTCGATAATCTCGACGATGGCGGGAGCAAGGTGCGCCTGCTCGTGAGAGAGGCTGTTGTGGTCCACAAGCGACAGGCGGAGGCGCGCGTTCCGCATCAGTGCGCCGAGACCGGCGTCCGCCACAAACACGAGATTGCCCTCGTCAATGCCAAGGCGTTCCAGCACGTGCACAGCCTCGCGGCGCAGAGAAAGGTCCGACGCGGCAAAGTTGATGACGGGGACGTAGACCACGCGCCCATCGCCGCCCGACGACCGATAGAGCGCGTCGAGGTGGTAAGCATAGGCGATCGAGCTCGCAATAGAGTCGAGATCACCCGCACCGTTACCCATGACGACATGCACAACCGTTGAGTTGAGCTCCGGATGGTCGCGCTTGAGGTCCGACGAATGCGGCGCACGGAGGAACCGGTGCATCAGCTGCGTAACGCATGGTTGAGCCAATTGGACAGGACGAGGCAGCACGAGGAACATCTATTGACCACACTGTGCACGAACCTCCATCCGAAACTTGCTCGTCGCAAGAAAGCGCGCAAGAGGCGTCGCGTCCGCGCCGGCCGGAAACGCAGCGTGAAGCGACCCAGCGCCGTAGCGGGCGTGGCTGTTTGCAAGCCCCGTGCGCCACTCGGACTCGAATTGGCCAATGTGGCGCGTCACGGTCATCGTGAGCGTCGCCCCAAACAAGCTCGACGCCACCATGTGCTGGACGTGCGGGTCCACCACAAGTGTGAGCGCAAAGCTGAGCATAAAGAGGGAGCAGACGTGCGCCACGGGCATTGACGTTGCCGAAGCAAGCACCGCGATGGAGCTGCGGCGGCGCAGCGTCCCCTTCATTTTCGCGACGGCTTCGTTCAAACGCCCCGAGATCCCGCGCTCATTTCTCTCCCGAGGGCCGCGGGTCTCTTTGAACCCGCATTGTCTGTCTCTTGTGCGGTCTGCGTGAGTGAGTGCGTAAGGGGACATCTGCGCGCCAGGCGTGCCAGGCGTGCCCACACGCGCGCTGGCGAACATTCGATTGGTCGGACGGCGCACAGCGGCAGCCAATCCGCATGCGAGGCCAGTGCCCGTGGGAGCGCGACGGCCAATCAGACGCATGAAACGCACCGGCATCGCCCGCCGTGCACGCCCATTGGATGCCGCCGAATGATCTTCAAATTGTTACTTGAATTCACTGCCGTTGTTACTGCGTCAGACACCCCAGAGAGCGCTGAGTTGAGTCATGGCCCATGCACAAGCAGGGTTCTTTACAGCCCACATCGCAAATGCATGACTCTATAAAACTCCACGTTTTCGTCTTTGTGTGGCAAGATGAGATTGAAACAAAGGCAAGGCCAAGCGCTATTCCACCTGAATTTTCGAGGCAGAACACATTTCGTGTTTAAATGCAACGGCTGAGTGTCACAAGCATGCTTACACCTTTCGGTCAATGATGCTCTTACACACACACACTAGTGCATTGTTTGGAACTGTCGTTCTAAGTGAAATCTCCTGTAAGCGTCATGCGGCTGTATGCACTGAGAGAGGATGTCTCGAGGGCTTGGTCGTGTTCATATTCTTATTTCGGGAAATAGCCAGGACTGACACGCTTCACTTCGAGAGACAAGCGACAAAAGATCAAAAAAAAAAAAAAAAAAAAAAAAAAAAAAAAAAAAAAAAAAAAAAAAAAAAAAAAAAAAAAAAAAAAAAAAAAAAAAAAAAAAAGCGTTAAATTCAGACCAACCCTGCTGCACGCACGTCAGTTTTGAATGTTCCTTTTCTAGATTATTCATCTCTTTGCGCCCCTGTTGTCAATGTTTCAGCATTGCTCTTTCTCTCTTCTCTCTCTCTCTTCTCTCTCTCTCTCTCTCTCTCTCTCTGAGTCGATGGGGGTTTAACCTCTATGACTGCCAATAACTGAGGTCACACACACACACACACACACACACACACACACACACACACACACACACACACACACGTCAACAAGCAAACCCACACACACACAACCACCACGCCCACAACACCGCACACTCATCATCGCACACAGCACAGTCGATCATACAGTATGATAGTGCTCCTCTATTGATCGAGACTCAGCCGGCACTGTATACACGTATACACGCGGATGTAACAACACCGAAGGACAATAAAGCATGCACATTCATAGTTGACGCTGCTGCCCAGCGTGATCTGTGAGCTTTCTATTCTAATATTAATGTAGACGAACTTCATCGGTTTTGTTGCAGGATAAATTTGTGCAAATGGACGGTCAAATCAGGGGAAATTAGCCTTTATTATTAGCCCACCCAATCAATTCTTATATCTATTTCTACTTATTCTAGTTGTATGACATGTTGCAGACCAACAAATTATATCCGATTCAAGCCAATTGCCGAACAAATGGCTTCTTTGTGGTCTGTGCATGTTGAATATCTGCTGTGTACTAGAAAGTCTACGTCTGCGACCGCTTAGTTTGTGGCTGCGCCGTGTAATAATTGTCGTACGGCACCCTGAGACAACCTGGTTGCATGAGCGCACGCATGTACTACGCCTACAGACATATAATGAGACCTCGCGCACAGGCCACACGTAGTACGCAATCCACAGACATCTTATAGGATGCAAAGAGAACACACGTATTTACAACTATATATACTACACAACACCTTACACACACAATATGCAACCCATACGTACACACACGCGGACACACACACACACACAACACACACACACACACACAAACACACACAAACACACACACACACACACAAACACACACACACACACACACACACACACACACACACACACACACACACACACACACACACACACACACACACACACACACACACACACACACACACACACACACACACACACACACCCACACCACACACAGTTCATCATGATGGAGTTGTCTTGTCTGGTGAAAGCGTTGCAAGAGCAATCACGAAACGAAAAGCGAATGTTACATCAGGTAACAAGTCCTGTGACACAACCAGCTTTGCTGTGCCAAAGCAGAAAAGCCAACGTTGAAATCCAACAGACATTTTATCTAAGATGCGTATTCTGCTACTCTCCTCTATGTCTCCGGGAACAGGCAACTATGTTACAGCGCTGAGAATTCGGTGCGTTTCTATGTTGAACCGTCATAAGCAAACATGATTTTCATTGTTCACATCTCGCTCGCAGTGACATAATCTCAGCAACGGACGTTTTCTGTGATGCTCGCGACAATTGTGATTTTGGGAGTGCTTTGGATTTGTGTGGTTATATTCGAAGATGCTCATACGATGGAGTTATCGGAATACATGCGTTCCGTAGTGGCCGCCTATTGATTGGTAAGCCGTACGAGTTCGTACATTGTTTGAATTCGCGACTCGCTAATAGCGCTGTTTCAGGGTGTCCCGTGCCGTACGCCATTGTCCTCGGCGGCACAGATGTCAACGAGCACTTCCGCGATGCTGACAAGGCCGCTGTAATGAGAGCTGCTGTGGAGGGAGCCATGTGGGTTTGATCTCTATTTCATTCGTCGTTCGATTTGCTGACTCCCCTCGTCAATGCGCAGCGCGATAGTTGCTTTCAGCGGGCACATGATGGCAATCGCGCGCGGGTTGTGGGGCGATGGTCTCGACGTGTTGGTCGCACCACAGGCTGTCATGGTAGAGCCGCCTACCACGTGCGATTTGCGTGGCGCGGCTGGGCTCCGCGAGAGCGGTGCGTGACCTCTGTCCAGCTCCTTCAGTTCATCGGCCAAGACTCACTGCGGCGCTTGCGCAGATGCCATGTACATCCTTGCTGCGGGAATGCGCCCTGTGAAGGATCCCATGTTTCTCTTTAAGGCGTTTGCGGCGTGGCATGCGGAGGACCCGTCGGTTCATCTCGTCCTTGTTGGGCCGCGCGACTTGCCAACGACCGATGCGCCAGTGGGTTGCAAGTGGCTGAAGTTCGCGCTAGTGTGGCCATGACATTGCTGGACTGTGTCTGAGGGCGTCGCGTCGCAGGATCTCGAATGCTATGCCGACGTGGTAGCCGCTGGCGCGGCACGTGTTGGGGGACGTGCGGCAGGCATTGTACTGCATGGGCCGCTCTCGCACAGGGACTTTCTGGCGGCGCTCTGCGGGTGCGAAGCGCTCGTCAACAGCTCACGGTGCGAGGGGATGTCCAACACGGTGCTCGAGGTGCGACAGCTGCGAAGCCACGCTGTCGCCCCATCAACCCGATTCTGCCTCACGCCCAATCACCCCACCCTCATCGCAGGCCATGGCGCTCGGCGTGCCGGTCATTGCGCGGCGCATCCCAGGCAACGAGGCCGTCATCCGCGACGGCCACACGGGGCTCCTCTTTGATACCCCCGGCGAGTTTGTGGCGGCGGCGCGGCGACTACGGGCCGACCCGCAGCTGCGCGCCATGCTATGCGAGAACGCGTCCGCACACATTTCGACGGCGCACAGTGACGCCGCCGAGCGCAGTGCCTATGCCGCGCTGGTGAACCGAATGCGCAGCGCGGGTGCCGGCAGGGTGCCCGGGGAGTGACGCCAATCTGAGCACTGCAGGTGTACTACTCCAAACGCGAACGGCAAAACGCACGACAACGCAGACGCGCAAGCACGCAGCCGCGGCACAGCACGCAACGAACCAGACAGCGCCTACTTTGCCCACTCGACGTGGAGGATGAGGTGGTCGTAGCCGTACCCGGAGATGTTTTCGATGGCGCGCGCGGCGTGGTCGCGGTTGAGAAAGTTGATGAAGGCAAAGCCCTTGCTGACGCCCGTGTTCTTGTCCTTGGCAAGGAAGATGCGGCCGATGGGACCAAACGGGCGGAAGAGCTCCTGCAGGTCCGACTCGCGCGTGTCCTCGCTGAGATTGGTGACGCGGATGGTTGCGTTGTCGTCGAGATCCCCTGCAAGCGGTGCAGCGCACGAAAAGTGCACATGTGAGCGACGCGCCTTCAAGACGCACAGTGCCGTCCTGCGGCCACGGCCAAACTCATCACAAACAAGCGGATTCGCAAACGTGAGTCTCACCGCGGCCACCCCTTGACATCGATTCGCCGCGCTTGTTTCCGCCCTCGCGCATGGACGGCGGCACGTACTTGCTGCCTGTCGTCGGCGTTGCCGGCGCCGCCTTTTCGACCGCTGCATCAGACAGACAGACAGTACTTTAGCACACGACAGGCAGTGCCAGCAAGCCGCGCGCCACTCACGGCGGTCCTCGTCCTCGGCAGGCATGGGGAGCACGTCCTTGAGCGGGCACTTTGTGGTCCAGTGCTCGCCCTTGCAGATGCGGCACTGCACCATCTTGTGCCCCGCCAGCTTCTTGAGGGGATCGCCGGCGTCCGTCGGCACGTCGAGCTCCTGCGCAACAGCAGAACAGTGAGCAGACGGGTACAGCGCGACCAGTGCCGGCCACTCATTCACGCCCTCCCGCGCCGCCCCTCCCCCTCCTCCCCCTCCCTGCCGCCACCACGCACCTTGCTCTTCGTGGTGAGCGTGAGGAACACTTCCTCGCCAATGCTGGTGCTCGCCGGGTCGGGGCCGGGCTTCAGGCCCTCCGACGCACCAAACTTCTTCCACTTCTTGCGCTCAATGACAGCCGTGCTGTGCTTTGCGGAGCGCGTCTCCAGCCGAAACGTCTTCGTTATCTGCATGCATGCACACACACACACACACACGGTGCTCAGCGGACGCCGGACACAACACAGCCTTGGGCGCAGTGGGGATGCAAAGGCACCTTGATGCGCTTGCCGGCGTCGTTGAGCTTGTACTCGATGACCTTCTTGATGCCATTCTTGTCGGGCCCAATCACCTGCGGCGGCGGGAGCTTCTCCTCGGCTGCGCAGGCACGAGTCAGACACTGAGACTGCCACACCAATGCATTCGTCACATTGCGCACTCGCACACCCACCCTTTGCGAATTCCTCGTCGGCGTCGTCCGCCCAATTTGTCTTTGATCTGGCGACAGAATTGCAACGCACAAGTGAGTGGTTGAGCACAATGAAAAGCTTCCTCTCCTCTCCATCATGCCATTTCACCCGACTCCCATGGCACAAGACACCCACGCTTCGATCGGCATGGTGGCGCCTTCCCGCGGGTTCTCCTCCGCTCCGTGCACGCACCACACCCTTGTCGCCGCTCTGTACCTTGCCTCGCTAATCTTGCTGATCCTGCTGACGCTGTGGCCGTTTCACACGCGCCATGTGCGAACATCCGGGGTGCATGCCCAATATTTACCGAGATCTCGGATCTTTTCCTTGTTTATCAGTTGCGACGTCGTTTGAAATGCGAGTGCGCTCGCTGTGGGCACACAAGGGCTCGTGAAGCGCACCCACTCGCCGCCCATTCCGCCCGCCGTGCGATCCAGTCGCCCCTTGTGAACACAGGCGCCGAATGCGCGGACTCTGTGCGCTGCTTGGGCCTCGCCGCCGCACGACGCGCCGCCCGTGACCGCGCCCGTTGACATGGAGGGCGGCGGCGTCGACGTCTTCCGCCTGGAGGCGAGCGCGGAGGGCGCCGGCGCCGCGGCATCGCTGCTTCTGAGCACCGAACTCACCGCCGCGGAGGTGCTTGCGGAGGCCGCGCTCCATTTTGCGCCTGGAGCGCCCGAGGATGATTTTGAACTGCTGGTGGCCGCCGGTGCCGAGGAGGTGCCCCTCGTCGCCGACGCGCGCCCCTTCACCTCCTGCCACCCGGCAGTGACGGCCGCAGTGCGCGCTTTTGCGCCGGTTCGCGTGCGCCTTGTGCGGCGTGGCCATGGCGAGAGTGTGGGTGAGGCCGCTACGCACGCCCTCGCGGGGAGGGCCGTGCGCCTCTACTTTCAGCGCGCTGTCGAGTGCATAGCCGTGATGCCCGATGGTGACGGCGCCGAACGTGCGACCGCGCGCTCAATAATCACGTCGTCTCTGTCGCGTCTCGTGCGGGGCGGTCTCATACCCGCGCCCACGGCCGCAGACGCCGTCATGTCGCTGTCGTCGGCGTCGGTGCAGTGCCAGGACGGCACGCCCGTGGAGCTGGACGTGCCCCTGTCGGAATGCGTGTACGTGCACGAGTGCATTTCGCGCAACGACGTGCCGTCCCTCGTCATCTCGTCGCCTGCGCTTGCGGAGGAGGCCGACGCCCGCTCGGACTCTGACACGGAGCCCGTCGAGGGTCTTGCGGCCGCAGTGGGCGCGCAGAACCTCAGGAGAACGTCCAATGTGCGAGGGCTTGCTGCGCGCGCGCGTCGTCTCTCCAAGGCCGATGGGCTGTTGCCGCCCGCTTCGCTGCTGGGGACACCGCCGCGGAAGGACGCTGCGGCACCACCGGCCCAAGGGCTGGCGGCCGCGCGGGAGGAGATCGACGATGCGGCGAGCACAAGCGCACCCGCACCGGCCGTGTCGGCCTCGCTGCTGGTGCCTCCGGGAGAGGGCGGTTCGGAGGAGCGTGACAGTGCGCGCGCGTCGATTGCGGATGGCATTGGGCCCGACAAGAAGGTGTGTTGCGCACGTTCGTAGTTGGCTTGTGGTCTGCAGTGCGTTGACATGGGATCGCGCGCAGAACCCCAAGCGGCGCCGGAAGCACACGAACCAGCGGCCAATGTCGCGCGTGGCAGGCTTCTCGCCCGTGGCAGCGACGTCTATTGAGTTTGTCCTCCCGAACGGATTTGTCGTTTCGATGCCATGCCCAGGTGACTGCCGCTGGGCGCGTGCGTTGCCCTCTGCGCAGTGTGTGCTGACGGATGTGTGACGCAGGCGACCGCACGGTGGCGCAGACCAAGGCGGCGCTTTGGGACTATGCGCGCGCGACAGGCCACGACTCGAACCTCAAGCAGCACGACCATTATGTGTTCAAATACGCCAAGGACGGCCGCGCGTTTGAGCTGTACGACGAAGAGCAGGTCCTATATCCGCGCACTGCCTGTGATGGTTTGTGTCTGCGCTGCCGTTGTCATGCGGCGAGGTTGTCCTTAACTCCACAGCACGCGGACGCTGCCCATCCTCGACTACTGGTCGTCGACGGGACAGAAGCCGTCGCTGCGCGTCGTGCTGAGGAAGGCGTCGGCAGGGAAGAGGGTGCGTGGGCATTGGCCAGCTCGCTGCCTGTCTGCCGCATCGCATCCCTGGCTAATGCGGTCCCTTTGACCGCAGGAGAAAATGCTGGACATGAAGATCGGCGAGCTGATTGGCTATGGCCTCTATCAGTACGGGTTTCTCAAGAACGACGAGGTCGACACGATCCGTCGCAAGCTGGCGAGGTCTGTGCGCCGCGAATCTCTGTCAGTTCACGCCGTTGGTTTGCGTATTGAGGTTAAGGGCGGCACGCACTCATATGAATGCGAACATTACTATGCGCTGCCCTGCCAACGCGCCGTCCCTTTGCACTCGCAGCGTGCGGCAACAGGCCGTGCAGGGCCGCGACCTGCGTAAGTACATCATGGAGCCCAGCGTCACAGCGCAGCCGATGCCCCCGCACATCCGCGCCAAAATACCCGGCGACAAGATCCAAATGCGCGTCCACTTTGGCACCGAGTTTTCAAAGACGGTCCTTCCCAGCAGTGGGTTTGCGGCGGCAGTGTGGGATGTCTCGGCCATGTGGGAACTGTCCGTGATGCGATGATCTTGCCACATGCGCTCACGCCGTGTCAACGCAGCGACGTCGCGCCCACTCGAGGTCCTCGCTAGCATCTTCACGAAGCAGAATCTCACGCGGATGAACCTGCCGCCAGAGAGGTGGGCTGGCTCTGCGGGCTGCAATCGTTGGTCCCCTTCGAGACGCTCCGCGCGTTCCCCCTTTCGTGCCTTGTGCGCGCACTAACCTTTGCCTGTTGTTGTTGCGCACAGCAAGCCGGAAGACTTTGTGCTCAAGGTGTGCGGCATGCGCGAGTACATCTGCGGCGACCACTGCCTCGGCGACTTCAAGCACATTCGCACATGTATTCTGAAGGTTCGTGTTGCTCCCCCCCCCCCCCCCCCCCCCCCCCCCCCCCCCGTCCCGTTCTCACTCGTTGCGATGCAGGAGGAGCCGATCAACTTGACTGCGGTGCCGCTGTCGGACATCAAATGCGACGCCGATGCCGAGGACGAAGAGGAGGCATGTCACGTGATCGCACTGCACTCGTCTTGCATGGCCTTTGTCCTCTGTAGGGAGGACCAATGCGCGGCACCGAATAACCCCATTCGCCCCGCAGGAGGACCTCATCGACGACTCTGGCATGACGGGCACGCACGAGCAGCTGACGGCACGCGGGCGCGAGCACTCGCAGATTGCGACCATTTCGCTGTGGGACATTCCGCGGCGGTTCCGCGTGCGCATTCTCGGCGTGGACATGGTGAACACGGGCAACGTGCAGTCGATATACGTCGAGGCGGGCATCTACCACGGCGGGCAGCTAATGGCGCCGGTGCTCAAGACGTCGCAGGTGCCCAGCAGCGAAAATCCGCGCTGGAACGAGTGGCTCGTCTTTGACATTCCCACGTACAACATTCCGCGGGTGAGCGACTTTTGCCGAGGCTTTCGCTTCGCGCCACTCCGTGACTGCGCTCATGGGTTGGCGGTTGTTCCTGTTTTGCAGGCGTCGCGGCTGTGCGTGACAGTGTACGGGCGGTGGAATGCGCGCAAGAAGATGAGCGAGGACAAGGAGGACGACCTGTACCCCCTCGGCTGGGTCAGCACGCTCCTCATGAACTACAAGGGGTTTCTGCGCGCCGGCGTCGCGCGCTTCCACATGTGGCCGGGTGAGAGGGCAAACCCCATCGGCACGACGGCGAGCAATCCGAAGCAGAACGAGTCGGCGGCCGTGTACCTCGAGTTCGACACGTACCGACACCCCGTCGCCTTCCCGACCGAGAAGTATGCCAACGTGTACAGGGACCTCGAGGTGCGGCGCATTTGGTGCATCTCTCGTGTTGTTTTGTGCGGCTCGCGTTGTCCGCTCATGCCAATGCTCCCACGTGCGTCGCAGGTCCCTGCTCCACCGGACGAGAGCGACAATCGTCGCCTGGAGGTCCTCATGAGTTCGGATCCGCTGACGCGTCTCGACCGCAACGACGACAAGCTTTTGTGGCTCTACCGCTACTACTGCATGCGGAGGCCGGAGGCGCTGCCCAAATTCCTGCTCGCCGTGCGATGGAACGAAATGGAGCACGTGAAGGAGGTGCGTCTGGCGTCTGCTGTCCGTGCCTTTCGCGCTGCTTCGCTCACCGCTGTTGCCGCAGATGCATCGCATGCTGCTGGCGTGGGCGCCGCTGCCCCCCGAGGCTGCGCTCGAACTCCTCGACGCTAACTTCGCCGATGAGCGCGTGCGCGCGTACGCCGTGGAACGCCTCGACGAGCTGCGCGACGACGAGCTCGCCGATTTTCTGCTTCAGCTTGTTCAGGTGTGTGTGGGCGTGGGCGATGCACGTGTGCGCCGAAGGGTGCTCACGACACTTCTTCCTCACCGTCAGGTCCTCAAGTACGAGCCGTACCACGACAGCGCCCTTGCGCGCTTTCTTCTCCGCCGCGCCCTGACGAACCGCCGCATCGGACACAGCTTCTTCTGGTACCTGCGCTCGGAAATGCACACGCCGGAAATCAGCCAGCGCTTTGGCCTCCTGCTCGAGGCGTACGTGCGCGGCTGCGGCAGCCCCGTCATGGTGAGTTGTCGCGAGTCCTGGGTCACGTGCCCGCTGCCACGTGCAATGCGCGTGCTGAGTGTGCGTCGGCTGCGCAGGACGAGCTGATGCGGGAAGCAAGCGCCCTCAACAAACTCGTCAAGATTGCGAACGCCATCAAGACAGTCAAGGGCGCCGAGCGGAAGGAAGTGCTGCGCCAGAAGCTCGTGGAGAGCCAGCTGCCGGAGAGCTTTTCGCTCGCGTACAATCCAAAGTGGGTCTTGTTCGCGGTGCCCCGTTGTGTGCTGTGCCGCTACGGCTGCTTACTCTGCGCCCGTGCAGCCTTGTTGTGGGCGCCGTGAAGGTGGACAAGTGCAAGTACATGGACTCGAAGAAGGTGGGTGGCGGTGTGCGTCGTCCGTGCCGCACATACGTGGCTCATTCCCCGCCGCGTCGCAGCTGCCCCTGTGGCTCGTGTTTGAGAATGCGGACCCCTCTGCGACTCGGCCGACGTACATCATCTTCAAGTCGGGCGATGACCTGCGCCAGGACATGCTCACCCTGCAGATGCTCCAGATCATGGACCGGGTGCGTTGCGGCTTCTGAGCGTGCCATGTGCCACGGTGCATTGCGTGGCCAGGTGCTGACTGCGTCCTTGTGGGCTCGCAGCTGTGGCAGGCAAACAACCTCGACTTCCGGATGCTCCCCTACGGCTGCATCTCGACGGGCAACGAGGTCGGCATGATCGAGGTCGTCCTCAACGCCGAGACGGTCGCGAACATCCAGCAGGCCAAGGGCGGCGCGATGGCGTCGTTCAAGGACGAGATTTTGCGCGACTGGCTGCGGGCGCAGAACCCGAACGACAAGGACTTTGAGAAGGCCGTGCAGACGTTCACGCTGTCGTGCGCGGGGTACTGCGTCGCGACGTACGTGCTGGGCATCGGCGACCGGCACAACGACAACATCATGGTTACGAAGAGCGGGCACCTCTTCCACATTGACTTTGGCCACTTCCTCGGCAACTTCAAGTCGAAATTTGGCGTCAAGCGCGAGCGCGCCCCGTTTGTGCTGACGCCGGACTTTGTGTTTGTGATGGGGCGGCGCGACGGCGAGCAGTTTGCGCGCTTCCAGGAGTACTGCTGCCAGGCCTACCTCATCCTTCGGCGCCACGCCAACATGCTCATCAACCTGTTTGCCATGGTGGGTTTGGGGACGCTTGCAGCGGCGCTGGTGTGCTTGGCACGTGGACTGTTGCGTGCGTTGCGGCTACGACAGAGTGGCGGGCGAGTGCTCACGTGACATGCGCGCAGATGCTGTCGACGGGCATTCCCGAGCTCAAGAGCGTCGAGGACATCTACTACCTCCGCGACGCGCTGTGCCTCGGCATGTCGGAGGAGCAGGCCGCCAACTCCTTCAAGGACCTCATATTCGAGTGCCTGCGCCTCAGCTGGAGCACGCAGCTCAACTGGGCCATCCACAACTTTGCGCACTCAAAGTAGCCGTTGAATGAAGTGCAGTTGTGTATTTCTTCGGCAGAGTGCTACGCGGTAATGTGCAGGCGGAGGGCGTCCACGCGCGCCTGGAGATCGGCGACTTGCTTGCGCAGGCGCCCGTTGTCCCCGAAAAAGTGCAGAAAGAGTGTGTGCTGTACACGACTCGTGCTCCGCTCCCCGACGGCCTGCGCGGGATGCGGCTGAGCGGTGTGGTGCAGAGAGAGCGTCACGATAAGTGCGCCCCCACTCTCCCTCACCTGCTTTGCGCGCTCTTTCTCCTGGATGATGGCGTCGATGTTGCGTGCGAGATCGCCCAACGAGCGGTCGAGATCGTGCAGGCGGTCTTCGAGCGCCTGTGTGCCGATGCGTGGGCGCGAGACTTATAAATACAACAGACACGAGCAGTCAGACGGCCTCGCAGTAGCCACCCACCCGCGGCGTGAGCTGGAGCTTGCCCACTTCGGCCGGAGGGAAGAGGGCGGCCGCGAGCGCACCGTGAACCGTTTCCCTGCCGTGTATGTAACACAAGTGAGCCCTCATTCCCACAATCAGAAAGGCAGTTCGAGCGGGCACTCACAGCGCATCGGCAATTGTGTGAAGGCGCGCGTCCATGTCGCCGTCCGTGCGCGTCAGTGTTTCGACAGAATGCGAGATGGCGCCGACGTCGCGCACGAGGGCTTCCCACGCCGCGAACTGCGACTCCGTGTCCGCTGTGGTGGAAACGCACCCGTCAGTACAAACCAATTGGGTGCACGCAGGCTGAGACTCACGTGCGCCGGCAACCCTCTTGACAGCCACGGCAAGCACATCACGATCGTCGAGGGTGCGTCGCTTGGGCTGCACCACAAAGGGCTCGGAGGCCATGCGGACCTACAGCGAGACAAGGGCGGATCAGTCAGGGCAGCGGAAATACAAGAGGGGTGCCGCGCGCACGTACCGTTCTCTCCCGCGCAGACTCCGCTGCGGCCGCGAGACGCTCTTGCGCTGCGTCGAGCTCGCTCACGAGGCTGTCCAAGCGGGCCTTCGCGCACCGCAGCAGCATGAGTTGTGCCTCGCGACGTGACTGCTGGCCCGTCAGGTGGCCAATCACCTGCGCAAGCAGTGGGAATGTCGGTCAGCGCCGTCGTCTCAGAGAGCAGCGCAGCAGGACAACGGCCGCCACGCGCCTTGTCCTGCTTTTCGCCGTAGTACTCCTGTCTGCTCAGTTGAATGTCGCAGTCGCCGCCAACAACGTCCAGCAGCCTCAGCGCGTTCAGCTCGACCGACGCTGCCTCGAGTTCGGCGGCGTGCGCTGCAAGGACCCGCTGCGCCTCCTCGAGCCTCGCGCGCTGCCCTTGCATGGCCGCCCTGCAGTGCGCATGTTAGCGGTGGTCCGACGAAAGGGCATGCAGCGCACGCACGCACCCCGATAGCGGTCTTCGCACGTCAACGGCCGCAAGCAACTCTCTAGCGCGGTCCATTTGCGCGCGCGTCCGTGCCAGCGACGCGGCCGTGAGCACGTGGTCGCGGTCGGCCACAGCGAGGCTGCAATGGCAAGTCCATCGGCGTCAGATGCACATCATGCCAGCCACACACAGCGGGCCACACCCACGCAGACTGCAGGCGCCTGAGCTCGTCCGCGTGGCCGATCTCTGTCGCAGCGTCCCCTGTGGGCAATGGCGCGTCAGAACATTCGGAGAGATTACACGTGAGTGTTAGCAAGCACACCTTCGACGAGCTTCGCTGGCGGTTGGGCGACGGGGTCCGCTGCTGCGACGATCATTCCGGCAATGCCCTGAGGCGCGCGTGGGGTCAGCTGGCGCTGTGTCGGGGATGCGCGCGACGCACGCACGCCCACCTGCACAAACTGCCGATTCATGTATTCCTTGAGGCCCTCGCCGAAAGCGTGCTCGTGCACGTCGGTGTCCTCCTGGGACGCAGCGGACGCCAGTGCGCACGGACGCCCTGCACGGACACGATGGCGTAAGGCGCTGCACAACGCGACTGCCGCGGTAATGGGGTTGCACCTGGCCAGTCACAGAACATGGCGCCACCCGCCTTCTTGTCCGCTATGCACGGCCACCACTGCGCGCGCAGCCTGCGCGAGCTGTTCGGTCGACTGGGCATGCTGCACAGAGGGAGTCGCGTGAGCAGTTTCATGTCCATTTCATGTACGCTGACTGCCGATCGAATCGTCCTTCACCACACACCCGCTCGAGCTGCTCGGCTGCCGTCGCGACCGCCGCACGCGCCCCTTCGGAAACCAAAGACTCCGCCCGGCGCGAGGCCGCAGCGCGCTGTTGCGCAGCCGCAAGCTGCACACTGCAGAAAAGGGATCACGTCACGTCTCTACGAACACGCGAGCGCCGTTGTGACTATAAAAAACTCACCTCATCCGATCACGCTGTGCAATCAGGGCATCGAGCCGCTCCGTCGCAGCGCCGAGCTCTTCACCGCAGGCATCAACGTCGGCGCTGCAATGACATGCATTCAGTCGCCAGTAGCAAAACGAAACGCGCCGCAGCAACGCACCTCGAGTACACTTCGGCGCCAGCAAGACGGGCGCTCGCGAGTGCTTCCTCCAGCTCGTCACCCTGCCACAGTTGTTTAATAAGCCTGTGCTCACAGGGCGGAGGGGTGTTCTGCCACTCACCGCCAAAGTGCGCCCGTCATCCTGGAGGTGGCGGAACCTGCGAATCGAGGCCAAAAGATCAGCGGACTGTCGTGTGAGTTCCGCGCAATGACACGGCGCGCACACCCACGCCGCGGTTTCCTCCGGTGTGAGCACGACCATCGCGCGTGCCGTCCTGCACAGCCACGACAGGAAGTGCGAGTGCGCAGGCGACTCAAACGCCCAGTCCAGCGCATCGCCCGTCGTGTGCGGCCCCGCGCAGCCAAGGCCGCGCAGGGTCTCTGCGAGGGCCGCGCCGTCCATAGTGGCTCGCTGTACTGCTCTATGAAGTAAAGCCCTGCACTCGCTCGGCTTTCAAGTTCAAATTCCGCCGGTTTCGCGCCACTGAATCACGTGATCACCAAATTTTTTACTCGGGGTGTTACCCACGCTCCGTACGACTACAGCGACGAGACGCGCGTTACCAGGAGGTCAAGCTGGCGGAGGGCGTCGCCCTGGAGCGCATTTGCCTGGTCGACGTACGCGCTCACTTGCGCCATCGTGAGGGTCCTGGGGCCGCGCTCCGTGCACTCCTTGGCGCACGGAATGTCGTCCGCGCCGCAGTCGTGAATGCACACATACACGCGCACGCGCAGGCTGAGATCGCCCCACGCAGAAGATCCGCCCCGGCTGCCTCCCGTCACAACTGCACAGATTAAATAAGAAGGAGACCGAGCGGAATTTGAGCGCTCATGCGCGGCCAGTCAGAAGCATGCGCACAGATAGACGCAACAACATCATGCGCAGCGTACTCACCGTTGCTTCCGTCCGACGGCGACCCAGATGACCCCGAGGATCCCGAGGACCCAGAGGACCCAGACGGCGACCCAGACCCAGACGACGACCCAGACCCAGACGGCGACCCAGACCCAGACGGCGACCCAGACCCAGACGGCGACCCAGACCCAGACCCAGACGAGCCCGATGAGCCACTACCCGAATCGCCGAGACCCGAGCCCCTGACGGACGCGAGGAGGATGTCCGCCTGCTGGGCAACCTCGCTGGGCATCGTCTGCGACTGGAGTTTGGTCACGAGGTTCTTGACCGTGTCGTCGGACGCGGAGGGCCCAGCGACAAAGCACTGGCGCACACACGCCATGTCGCCACTGCAGAGATTGCCACAAACGACAATGCGAAGCCTATCGCTTACGGCGCTAAACTTCGCCCACGCCTGCGACGGCGAAGACACTGCGGACATGCAGGGCGTAAGACACGGGCTGCATCAACGGCGCATCAGCAGCGCACCGCACCCACCATCGCCCGTGCTCGGCGCCGTCGGTCCCGCACCGGCTGAAGCGCCGATCTTGAGCAGCATGGCGTCCACATTCGCAAGCACCTCGGTCGGGAGAGCAGCGCCCTTGATCTGCGCAAGCATGCCACTCGCGTCGTTCGCGGGACCGTTCGCGAAGCAGTCGCGCACGCAATCAATGGCGCCGCTGCACTGCGTGCCGCACACGAGCACCTTGGCACGCGCGTCCACAGAGCCATACTGCGTCCACCGCGACGGCACCGACGGAGCCGCTGCAGAAAAACACGTGAGTCGGTGAGAAACAGAAGTGCGGCTAAAGGAGGGCGGTGCGGGGCACCTACCGCCATTGCCGGACTGGATGGCCGCAAGAACCTTGCCAACAAGTATGTCGACGTTCGCCGCGACATCAGTGGGAAGGGTGGGCGCCTGAGAGAGAATCGAGTTCACCTTGTCGCTCGACTCGGACGGCCCGTTTACGAAGCACGAGACGGTGCACGAAAGCTCGCCCGTGCACACGCTGCCGCAGTAGAGGACCTTGGCGCGCGCGTCCACATTCCCATACGCCGCCCAGGCAGACGAGGGCTGCTGCTGCGGGGGCGTGCCTGCGTGGCCGCAACATGCAATTGTCAGAAAATGCCAATTCTTCGTCCACGCACGAATTTCTACTCGCAACGCACCAGCGGAGGGACCGTTGTTGTTGCTCACTCCGGTGAGCTTAAAGAGAATCGCGTCTGCGTTCGCAACCACTTCCGGGGGGATGGGCGCGGTGCGGAGGGTTGCAACGAGCTGCGTGACGTCCGTCGATGGGCCGTTGCCAAAGCACTGGCCGACGCACCCCATTTCACCCGCGCACACGCTGCCGCAGACGAGCACGCGGACACGCGAGGGGAGATCGCCATACGGCGCCCACCCCTTCGGCAGGACATTCGACGGCGTTCCCCCGGTGCTGGGGGATCCGCCCGTGCTCGGCGCTCCTCCAGTGCCTGGCGGAGGGTGCGGTCGCGGTGAGGAGCAAGCGCAGCTGTCGCTGTGAAGGCAATGCAACACACAAAGCCACTTACTCGGAGCACTTGTCCCCAAAATGCGCGACAGCATGCCGTCGATGCTCGAAGCGACTTCCACTGGCATGGGCGCAGACGCAATGGAGGCAATTGTCTGCTGAACTTGGTCGCTGTTGCCGCTGGGGCCGTTCTTGAAGCACCCCTTCACGCACGTCTCGTCGCCGCTGCACTGCTGCGCGCACACAACGACCTTGATGCGGTCCGTCGCGCCCGTGAACGCGGACCACGGCCCTGACGAAGGCGAGGACGGCGTCACGGGAACGATGGGCACCGGCGCGTTGGGCGACGCGGGGAACTTCGCGCGAAGCGTTTCGAGCTGCGAGGCCATTTCCGGCGGAATCTCCATCGACTGCAGCAGCTGCTGGAAGGAGGCGACCTGGTCAGAGGGCAGGTGCGACGGGCCGTTGGCGAGGCACTGCGGCATGCACGTGTCGTCGAGCTTGCAGTCCTGCGCGCACACAAGCAGCAGGCGGTCGCGGTCCGTGAGCACAGGCGCGGCCGTCACGGCGCACGCAAGCGCCACGAAGACCGCTGCGGCCGCAATACACCGCAATGCGCGAGCCATGGCCGCCATGCGTGACAGCAATTGCCTACGCCTGCAAACTGCGCGCGGAAGGTTGCTCAAGTGCGCATCGCGAATGGGAATGGAACGATGTTTGTGTGCGATGGCACGGAACACCAATCAATGCGCGTTCCGAGATTTCGGCACGCCCGCGCTCACGTGGTGCGCTCGTGCTGTTACTCCTCCGCTCCAGTTGAAAATTGTTTCGGCTGAGTATGTTGTTCTGCACAGACGATGGCGCTGTGCGTGTCCCTAAGTCGCAGCGCAGTGCGCATGTGCGCTTCACGCGTGCCATGGACCGCTGCGTGCCGCGTGTTTGGTGTGCGGCGCTCGGGGACTGTGGCGCACGACCCAAGCCCACCGCAAGCAGCCAAGGCCCCACAGACCCCCACGGCGCCCATACCTGCAGGCGCCGAGGGACTTGCACTCGTGTACCGCTCGCCGCTCGGCGATGCCGTGCGTCGCCTCAAGATAGTGTCGCTCACGAGCTGCGTGTGCACGACGCTCGGGGGGCCGTTTCTTGCGGTCGTCGGGACTGAAGATGTGCCGCTCTCGGGGCGGATCGCGATCGCGTCCGTCGTCGTGCTCTTCGGCATGGCCACCACGGGCGCCATGCACTGGGTGACGCGCGCGTTTGTGCGGAGGCTGTTTGCATCGCCAGACGGGCAGGTGGTGGCAGCCGAAACGCTGTCGGTCTTGGCCCGTCCGCAAGTGACGCGCTTTGGGCGTGCCGAAATGGAGGCGTCGCGCGCGTTTCTTCCGTTTGTGTCGTTTGAGGCCGCCGGGAAGCCCTTTTATGTGCAGCGCGGGGGTTTTCTTGACAGGCAATTTGAGGCGTCTGTGCTTCGCTTTCTCAAATAGACATCGGTTGCTCTTCATTCGGTGGCAGTGCGGCCGCTCCAGACAGCCGCACTTGCATAGATGGAAAATTGTTCAGGACTCGGGGTCCCCAGTGCGCAGTAGAGGCAGGAGGTGGCCCGGCTTGGCCACCGCACGCGTCGCATGCGTCTCGCGCACCAGCCGACTCGCGATGCCGCGCACGTGCTGTTCGCCAAGACGGTCAATCATGAGGACGAGCTCGGGCCCTGTCGGCACGGGTGCGTCCGGTGTGCGGCGCGGCGGGGGCGACCGGGGCGGTGGAGCGCTGCGCGGGGGTGCGGGTCGCACAAGGTGGGCCGTCGCCGCCGCGGCTGCGCTCGACACAACGGCAAGGTTTGCGGCGCTGCCTCGTGCGGATGGCGGTCGACTGGAGTTGCGCGAGCTGCCGGACGCCGACGGCAGCGTTGTGGCCGACCCGTACGGGCCACGGAAGAGCGTGCGGGCCACGTCCTCGCGCAGGCCCTCCACCTCGGGCGGGAACGCGGGGAAGTTGGACATCCGGTGGCGGTAGGGGAGCACCACGGAAAACACCAATCCCATCTTAAAATGCGGGGGAGGGG
This sequence comes from Pigoraptor vietnamica, assembly GCA_943704525.1. NCBI lineage: Eukaryota > Filasterea > Ministeriida > Capsasporidae > Pigoraptor > Pigoraptor vietnamica. The sequence continues at coordinate 41,938 of CALSCQ010001543.1, read as the reverse complement.
TCCCAGAGTCGCCAGCGTCGTCGTCCACGGGCGTCGAGGCGCGCACCGGCTCCTCTTCGACGGCTGCGCAGAAGGAGGGTGTTAGGCAGTGCACTAGAGCCGACTCAGGCTGAACGAAGCGTTTAAACAGCGGGCACACAGCGAGCGATACTCACACTCGCGCGCGCTCATGGCGGTTGTCGTCCTCGGCTGCGAAAACGACGGCGACACGGGCGACAGAACCTGCCGAAGAAGCGCCGCGTCCACAGCGGCGATGCTGGGCAACTCGCTGTCCGGACTCCGCCGCGCCGCCGCCGCAAGCATCCGCTCGCGCTTCTTCTCGCGCCTCTCTGCGTCTCGCTGCAGGACGAGCGTGTCCCAGTTGGGCCGCATGTACTCGTTCGGCACAATGATCTGCGGCCGGTGCGTCGTGTTTGGCACGGGGCGGTAGTACGACACGGAGCGGGGCCGGGGGGGTTCCCGCGCCACGCGTGGCTGGTGAAGCGGCGCCGAGCGCGCGCGCGGGTCGACAGGCACCGGGTGAATGCCAAGTGCTGCAATGGGGTCGTCCGCAGACCCCTCCGACTTCGCGCGCGCCTTCTTCTCGCGCCGCTTCTTCTTCCGCTGAGCGTCCTTGTCCGCTTCTTTGTCCTTGTGCGTCTCCGCGTCTGTGTCCGCCTTTGCTCTCCTCTTGTCCTTCGAGCGCGAGGGGATCTTCGCGGCCTTCGCGCTCGGCGTCAGCGATGTCGTGGCGCGGATCTGCTGCAGCGACGCCGCCGTGCCCAGCGCATTCGACGAGGACGGGTCCCAGGGGCTGACGGACCGGCCCACTGCCGGCGGAACCGCGAGGGATGTTCGCCGGGACAGCGGCTGTGGATCGGCGATGGATGGCGTGCGCGCGCGAGACAGATTCGCGAGTGACACGGCGGCTTCGTCCGCTGAGCCATCAACGTCCGATGGCGCGGCGTCCTCCACCGCCGACGAAGTGCGAGAGACCGCGGTGCTGGCGACCTGGGGCTCGTCAGGGACAAGGAGCAGTGGCGTCACCCGCGGAGTTGCCGCTCCGCTGCCGGGTTGCGATGCCTCGGATGGGGGCTCGGGGTCGCTTCGCACCGACGGGGCGGACGCGACACTCGACACGCGCGCGACTTCCTGTGTGGACTTTGCCACGCTCGCTTTCCGCAGCGCGGCGGGCGTTAGGGACGACGTGCTCGCGGTCTTCGGCTTGACGCTGCTGCGGCGGCGCTTTGCTTCTGCCTGGGAATCTCCCGCGTCGTTGGGGATCTTTGCCGCAGACACGGCCTTGATGGACGACCGCCGCCGGCTCGCTGCCGTCGATCCGCGTCGCGAGCCTGTGGGGGAGCCTCTCTGTCCCACAGAGCTGCGCCGGGCGCTGCTGGCGGCACTGCGCGTGGGCGAAGTCGCACCGTCTTGGCCCAGTTGGCGCTCATCGGCAAAGGAGACCGTGTGGCCATAGGACGTTGTTGTGCGGAGAGCGGAGCTTGTCGGCGACTCTGCACGCGGCTGCGGCGACGGCGTCCGCGACGGCACCTCCGACTCCTCGTCCGATTCGCACTCGGACTGCACCGACGGCGATGTGAGGCAAGAGGACGCCGCCGAGCGCACGTCCGTCGGCGACCCAAGCAACATGGGCATGTGGTCGTCCCACGCCAGGCTATCGAGTGCGTCCAGGGCCGATAGCCCCGGTGTCGGCGGCTCCGAGAGGTAGATTTCTGTGGGCACGCGGGAGCTCGCCACCGTGGACAGCGACTCGAGGCTGGTCGCGGACGAGGTGCGCGTCATGCGCTCGGGCTCCTCGTCAGCCGTCGCGTGTTCCTCGGCGTCCATTTCACCGACGGCAGGTCCTGCGGCCACCTCCACCTCGCGCGGGGGCGGTGGCTTGCCCTCTACGTACCATTGCTTCTGCAGCTCGACCGAGTAGGGCACGAGGTAGTTTTGGAGCGTCATTGCCTCGGCGCCCGTGAGCGCGCTGTCGTACACGTCAAACTCCTCAAACGTCGCTGAGCCCGCGCGCGAGAGCACTTCGTCGTCTGCACCCTCGATCGCGTTGAGGACGGCCGCGTGACTTGAAGGGATGTCTGAGTAAATACGGCAGTCAAGGCAAAAAAAAAAGGATGCGCACATGAGAGGCCGCACCAGCACGCTTTTACAAACGCCCCCGCACTGCGCGCATGCACGGGTGTATGTGCGGATACAGATTTCCGGGTGGACAATGTAGATGTGGCTGTCGGCGCTGAGCACAATGTCGCCCGCCTGCGACAGGAAACACGCGCACCGGAGCGTCGGGTTGATCGCAATCTCGCGAAGGAGGTTCTTCCACTCGTCCCAAATGCGCACGGTGCCGTCCGCACCCGCACTGCAGAACAGCCTCAGGCTCTCGATGCAGTCGACGCTGAACACGGCGCCCAAGTGTTCCGTTGATGCGGCAGCTTCGAGCACAGGCTGTCCCTCGGTAGGCGTAGGCGGCTGCGGAGTGTGTGAGCGCTCGTGCGCGTCCGCAGCAGTGCCCGCGAACGAAATGAGGCTGCCCTTAAGACGGTCGATGCCCGACGGTGTTGGCGAACGTCCGCCGGCTGTCGGCGTCGGAGAACGCGCGAGGGTACTTCGAACGTCGGGGGAATAAGCACGCGACGGCGCCCGTAGAGACGCACCGAGGAGACCTTCACGCGAGTGGTATCAGTGCCAGAATGCGCATGCAAGAAAGAGGGCCTACGCACACTTACCACCGCGGGTGCGAGACATCTGCGACGAGTCGTAGAGCTGGATGCTGCCGTCGGCATGGCCCGTCATGAAGAGCGGTCCGAGGCGCGCCATGCACGTGATGTTAACCGGGCAGCGCACCGTGCCGCACGGCTCCAGCGTCGGCATTGACCACAGCGCGACCACCGCGTCCAGCCCCAGCGCGCACGTGACCAGCGTGCTCGTGGGCAGGTGGTAGTCGATGCTGACGATCGGGTCCTTGTCAGCCTTGAGCTCGTGGTGCCGCACGCCGCGCTCCTGCGTGTCGTAGAAGAGCACGTGACCGCGCCGCGTCCCGATGAGCAGGTAGTCGTAGGCGTCCGGGCACACGTCACCGCCACTGCGCCCCGTCAGCACAACCGGGCCGGCGTAGCTCGCGAGGCACACCGGGCTCACGCCCTTGAGGGATTCGGCAGACCACACGTCGACACGGCAGCACGGATCAGTGCGCGCCGTGTACACCCAGATCTCCTGCGAGGTTTGCGGGGCCTTCGCGCCCTCCGCCGCGCCGGCGCCCGTGTCGAGCAGAATAAACATGAGGCGCGACAGGCGGCTGTATGCGATGCCCTCCACCTGCCCGCTCGGCGAGGCCGTCGGCGGCGGGAGCAGCGTGGTCACGGCCCGGCCCGTGCGCGAGATGAGGCGCGCGCTGCCGTCGTCACACGCCACGAGCAACCGCGTCGACTTGCCCGCGCACCTCTCCCGCCGGAGCACGCGTGCGGGCGCGCGCGCAAGAGCCCATAGGTCCATGACGTGATTGAGCCCCCATATGTGCACCTCGCGCTTGCCGACGCAGAAGAGATGGCCGGCGTCCTTGTGGCCCAACGTGAGCAGCGGCGACCCGGGCATCTGCACCGCATACATCTCCGTGAGCGTGCCCACGTGCCACATGCGAATGGAGCCGTCGAGTGACGACGTGATCGCGAGGCTCGGCGACGTCGGGTGCGCCAGGGCAAACGTCACGTCCCGCGTGTGCGAGTGGAACGTTTTTACCTTCACGCCGCGCTCGTTCCACACCCGCACTGCACGAGACAAGCACATGAGTCCGAATAAACACTCAGCGAACCCGCGCACGCAAATTTGATAACAGCGCCCCACCCTTCGAGTCGCGCGAAGTCGTGAGGTAGCAGCTCTCGGCGGGAAAGAACAGGCACGAGGTGATGGGGAAGTCGTGGAGGCCGCGCATCGCAAACACCTGCGTGAACGTCTTGACGTCGTAGAAGAGCACATCGCCACCGACCATCACCACGAGGCGCGGCCCACCGCCCGTCAGCGGCGTCCCCTTTGGGCGCTCGAGCTGCAGGCTTGTCACCCACGCGTCCGGCGTGAGATCCACGTGGCGTGCGGGCGTGAGGACGTAGTTGTGCCTCGCCTTGAGCACGCCGATGGAATCGGGCAGGTTGCTGTTGTGGTTCTTGGCGTACGTCCACACGGTAAACCCGCCGACGGCACCCGTCACAAGCTCGCTGGACTCCTCAAGGAACAGCAGCGAGAGCACGGGCCGGTTTTCGCAGCGCGTGCACGACAGCTCGACAAGATCCTTGTTCAGCACCTGCGAATCCACCCCGGGCATCAGGTACCCGACGCACGCCGTCAGATACACAGGCAGTTAAGAGGCGGCACGCACCCGCAAGGTCATGTCCTTCGCATACACAATGTACACGTTGAGGCTCTCGACGGCGACAATGTGGGAAAGCAGCTGGTGCTGGAACGCCGGGAAGTCGTGCCGCGCAATGACTGCAGCACGCGCGCCAGGCATGTGAGGGAGCGAAATAATAATAATAAGAATAATAACAAATAATAAAAACACGCCGGACACGCCGCCTGCGAACCACAGAACAGCCACTCTCACCCACCGGCGTTTGCGGCGGGGTCCCACAGCGAGACGCCCTTCTTGTCGACCACCGCAAAAATGTTCTTCGCCGCATTATACACGGCGGCCACAATGTCCGACGCGCGCCCCTGCCGCGTGTACGTCTCCCGCAGCTGCCACCCGCTCGGAATGGTGAACCCGGCGCCCTTGCCGTCCCCCTCGTCTTCCTCCTCGCTTTCACTCGCGTAGCTCGATTCCCCGTCGTTCGCATCATGCAAAACGGCGGCCACTTCCGCCGCCCCGCCACTGCGCGCGGGCTGCGACAGGTGCAGTGGTGTGTCATCGTCGTCGGCAGAGGAGTACCCGCCGTACTCGCTGGGTTCTGAGTCGAGGTTGAGACTGTCGTTGAGGCTGTCGCTGCTGCCCAGCAGCCCCCGCGACGCCATGTCGGTGTGCGCACGCGCGTAGAACGCTGCTACTGCATCACGAATAAAGGACGGCGCGCCTCACAGCCTCTTGTGTGGGAAGTTGACGGTTGATTTCGTGCTGCGCGCACACTTGGTTTTTGCTCTCGCTCGAGTTGCCATGACAATGTCCGGACAACCACTTGATCTGACGTCAACGGGGGTAACATACAGCCAATTGACTTCTTCATTCACTTCCCACTCCTCACTTGCCCTCCACAGTCGCGCGCATTATCTCAATTGCCTGGTGCAAGCACTTCAGGAACGCCTCCGTGTCCTTCCGGAAGCTCGTCACGTGCGCGCCGATGCGCTTGTCGTCCACCATGTACCCCACGCCGTACCCCTGCGGATGCACGGGGCCGAACCCGCCCACGAGCAGCGCGGGGCTTGCGAGCGTGCTGGTCGAGAGAATGTTCTGGCCCATCGTGCCGTATGCCTTGTCCTTGAAGATGGCGGGGATTGGCTCGCCCGCCCGCCGCGCGTTGTCGAGCATGGCGTACAGGTGCCTGTCGACGCCCTGCCCCATCGCCGCGTTCTTCGTCAGCTCAGAGTGCTTCTCCACCGCGCGACGGAGCGCCGCGAGCCTGTCGGCGCTGGACGACGACTTGTTCGTCATAGCCCGCACAAAGGCGACGGACTCGTTGGTGGCCGACCGGATGCACTCGGTGCGGCCATGCTTGAACGCCGCCGTCGAGCAGGACTCGTACGTGCTGACGGTGCGGCCCTCGTGCAGGTGGTAGGCCAACTGGAAAGCCATCTGCGTCACGCCGTCGGGGCTCAGCTTGTGGCCCTTCACCGCCGCCTTGCCAAAGCCGAAATACTCGAGCGTTTTGATGTCGAGCGACGCCACGATCGCATCAAACTTCTTGCCCGCCGCGCGGATCCCCTCGCGCACGTCGTCGGGAACGTTGAAGTTGAGGCGGCGCGGCTTGGCGCCCGAGTTCGCGGCCGTGGGAACGCCAAGCACGGTTGTCGAGTCCTTGTAGATCTCGTTAAAGTAGCGCAGCACGGCCACGCCGTCGCCCCACGCGTGCTCAAAGTTGATGGCCGCCTTTCCGTTGCCCGTGACGAGCAGCGAGAAGCTCTTGTCGAACCAGCGGTTCTTGCCGTCGCTCGTCAGGAGCAGGCGACTCAGGTCCGTGTCCTTCGTGGGGCTCTCGTCGTCAAGCGACACCACAAACAGCGCGCCGTCCAGCGCACGCATCTGCTCGGGGTTCGCGGCGGCGAGGCGCTCGCGGTGCGCGGCCCACACGTCGCGGTCCTCCGTCGTGAGGAGGCCAATCGGGTGCTCCGCGGGCGGCGAATTGTCGGCGAGAATGGCGTCGATGTTGTCACGAAGAACGCCGGCAGACACGGGCGTTCCGTCGCGCGCCATCACGTCAAACGTGTACACGTGGCCCCGGCGCATCACGGCGACGTGCGTGGCGCCCTCGTTCGAGACGAGCTCGTCCTTTCCCTTGCGCGGGATGCGCGTCGAGGCAAAGAGGCGGTTATACTGACTCATGTCGAGGGGGTACGCGTTGACCAGGTAAGCGCCGAACCACGACACGCTCGAGGGCACAAAGCGAATCAGGTTCTTGAACAGCGGCGTGTCGCTCTTTTCCGGGTTGAGGTGGAAGACGTCCGGCTCCAGCACCTGGTCCGCCAGCGAGTTGCGGAAGCGCACCGACGACAGGATGAGGTTGGTCGCGCGCGCCGCCTGCGTGTTCTTCTCGGGCTTCGGGTCGTCCTGGAACGCGATAAACGGGTTGAAGTTGATGGGCAGCGGAACGCGCGACTCGAGGTACATGGCGAACCACGGTGCCGAAATGTAGCTCGTGTGCTTGTTCTTCTTGTCGTTCGCAACGAGCGCCGCGTGCATGCGCGGGCCGTCCGTCGCGCGGAACGAGTCGACGGCCGCGGTGGTCGCCTTGAACTCCTCCGCCGTCACGAGGGGCTCGACCGTCTTGAGGTACCGCGAGAGCGTGTCCTCGAGCTTGGGGACGGGCAGGCGCGGGAGACTCGGCTGTGATCGCGCAGGGCCAGTGTGAGTGCAAGGAATGCAGACTGCGAAAAGGGATCATCGGCTGAAAAGTAAACGACCGACCTGAAAGTGAAATGTCGGCACCACGCCCTTCTGCAAATAGCGGCCCTCGGGGCCAGTCGACGCCGACGCATAGCAGCGCCGCGAGACCTGCGGAGCGACAATAAGCACTTGCACAAAAATGCTGGACGAGAATTGGCCGCGCCCACGCAGACACCCACTGCGGCGATGCCGGCGCCACGAGCGCGGACAGCGAACATTTTCCGCACGCCTTGGAGGTACAGTTGAGCAGTGTTCCCGGCACACTACTGCACACTGGCTGCTGTCTTCTTGTTGCTGGGCGTGAGGTCAGGTGCTCCAAAGTGCCAACGGCGGACATATGGGCGCGTCATGTGATAGGATTCCAGGGAGTTTACTCTGTGTCCGCTCTCGCAGTGTCTGGACAACCAAACGATTGTCCATCAACACAATCCACCCCTTTGGAGGCACGCACACGCACGCACACCTCTCAAATTATTGCCACGATGGCAAAAGCGACTTGTCTGCCTCTCCGTCTTTCTCGCACACTTTGCCACGATTGACTTCCTTCCTAACTTAGTCCCGTGTGGCTTGAGTCAATCTCAAAATTCAAAATGGGCCGGCGCGCAATTGGCGACGACAGCGGTGCCTTCGACCCGACGAAGCACGCGCACGAGCTGCTTATGGGCCATGTGGCTGCCAAAGGTTTCCAGGCGGGCGCAGTCCTCGGCGTTCCCCTCGTGCCCATTGTTCTGCGCCTTCGGGGACGGCCGATTTCGATGGCGTCGTACGCGCGCGGCGTGGCTGGCATGTCGGTCGCCTTCACTGCCGTTTCATGCGCCTTTGGGATGTACAAGATGCAGTCGATGACGGACGACGGCCTCCACGGTGAGCCTTTAACTTCGAGGAATAGTTTACCGCATTCGAGCACGACGCGAATGGCTCACATTGTGTCCCCGCAGACCGCGTCTACCGGCTTCACTACAACGAAGGACAGAACCGCACGGACCAGTTCTCAGCCATCGGCGCCGGCGCTGGCTCCGTGCTCTTCCTTGCAGCGCGGCGGGGAGCGGGTCTCTCTCTACCCGGCGCCCTCCTCGGCGGCGCTGCCATTGGGTGCGCGATTGGGGTCGCCGCACATGTCGCAACGTCCAACGAGTTCAGCATCGAGAAGATGAAGAAGGAGCTCTGAGCTCCGTTTCGCCCCCATTCGCCCTCAAAGTCCACACAACCACATTCTTCCGCGCTCTGCCGCTGTCGTCACCGGCCAGCCTCCCCGGGCGCCTTGCCAGTCTGCGCACGAAATCAGTGCATCAGCAACAGTGCACCGTCGCATGAATTGGCACGCTCTATTTGCAGCGCACGACGTCAGGGACGCACCGTCTTGGGCATCTTCTTGCCCAAGTTGCCGGACTCGTCGAGCTCGTTCGCCTTGTAGTAGTGCGGCGCGACCTCGAGCAGCCACGGCGCCTGGATCTCGATGGTCTGTCGCATGAATTCCTTGGTCGTGAACACGAGCTCGTGGTAGATGACCCAGCGCGGCTGCGGCGTGGCCTGGAAGAGGCTGCTGTTCGGGTGAATCTGCACCGCCTGCGAGTGCTTCACCGTCTTGTACTGCGCGGGAGCAAAGGCAGACGCGCGGGGTAGAGAAGGCGGGTGAGTATTTTGGACGGCGCATCGAGCAGTGCACACATTTGCATCAGCGCCGCAGTCGCCCACCTGCCCCCCTTTGCCGAGGCGCGCGGTGTGGTAGAAGAAGCCCGCCGTGATGGCCTTGCGGATGGCGACGGCGTCCTGCGTCGACGACGGCTCGATTTCGACGCGCTCCATGAGGCCGGTGAGCTGCTCGCGGACATCGCGCGCCCGCTTCATGCTGCGGTGCTGCGGGCGAAAGAGGCGGGCTGTCAGCGCGCAATCCAACACACAAGTGAGGCGAGAGGGCAGGGGCAGAGTGGAAGGGTCGAACAGGCGCAGGAGACGGAACTGATGGGATAGGGGGGAGGGGGAAAGAAGGGACCAGCAGTCACAGGGGAGGGAACCCACCTGGATGAAGTTCTCAAAGCACCACTGCGTCGAATAGTCCGTCTCAAACCACTGCCGGAACACGTTGAGCAGCGTCAGGTGGTCGCCGCCAGGCACGAAAAAATTGACGCGGGCATTGTCGGCGTGCACGGCCTTGTCCTTGGGCCGGTAGAAGATCGCGTTGCCGACGGAGAGCATGCTTGCGATCGAGAGCATCTCCTCAGAGCACCCGTACTGCTCGCTCGCAATCAGCATCTTGGACATCATGGGGTCGAGCGGGAACTCGGCCATGCGCCGCCCGAGCTTCGTCAGCTCGCCGCGGTCGTTCAGCGCGCCGAGTGCGTACAGCTGCTCGAGGGCGCGGATCAGCGTCTCCGCGGGCGGCGGATCCATGAAATCAAAGTGGATGAGGTCGTTGATGCCGAGCGACTTGAGCAGCAGCACCACGTTGCCGAGGTTCGTGCGCTGAATCTCAGGGATCGTGCTCTCCTCGAGCTCGTTGTGGAAGGCCCACGCCGTGTACAGGCGAAAGCACTTGCCCGCGGCCACGCGCCCCGCACGACCGGCACGCTGCTGCGCCGACGCGCGAGAGACGGGCGTAACGATGAGCGACTCCATGCCCGTGCGCGGGTTGTACGACTTCTGCTTCGAAAATCCCGGATCAATCACGTAGATGATGCCGTCGATCGTCAGCGAGGTCTCGGCAATGTTCGTGGCGAGGACCACCTTGCGCGCACCGGGCGGCGTCGGCTCGAAGATCTTCGCCTGCATGTCCGACGGCAGCGTCGAGTATATCGGCGCGAGGATGAGCTCCGAGATCTTCGACCCCAGGCGGCGCGCGCGCTCCTGCAGAATCTCGTGCGCTGTCTCAATCTCCTCCTGGCCCGTGAGGAACACGAGAATGTCGCCCGGCGGCTGCGTGAGGTGGATCTGCAGCACCGTCACCACCGCCGCGTCCAGGTAGTCCGACTCCGGCGCCTTGGTGTAGTAGATGTCCACGGGGAAGCGCCGCCCGGGCACGTTGAAGATCGGCGCGTCGTCAAAGTACCGGCTGAACTTCTCCGCGTCGAGCGTGGCGCTCGAGATGATGAGCTTGAGGTCGGTGCGGAAGCGCGCAATGTCCTTCACGAGGCCGAAGAGGACGTCCGTGTGCAGCGTGCGCTCGTGCGCTTCGTCGATGATCATCACGCTGTAGCTGCCGAGGTCCGGCTCCGAGAGAAACTCGCGCAGCAGCATCCCGTCCGTCATGTACTTGACCACCGTCCGCTCCGAGGTGCAGTCCTCAAAGCGAATCGAGTAGCCGACCTCGTTGCCCAGCTTCGTCCCCATCTCTTCCGACACGCGCGCGGCCACCGACATGGCCGCCACGCGCCGCGGCTGCGTGCACCCGACCTTCCCGCGCTTCGTGTAGCCCACCTCGTGCAGGTACTGCGGGATCTGCGTCGTCTTGCCCGAGCCCGTCTCCGCGCAGATGATAAGCACCTGGTGCTCCTCGATCGCGCGCAGCAGCTCGTCGCGGTAGGGGTACATCGGCAGGCTCTTGCGCGTCTCTTCGATCGACATCTTCTTCTTCTCCGCCTCGGACACGGCGCGCGCCTCCTTCTCCTTGCCCTTGTCCCCCGCGACCGTCTCCGCCATAATAAAGTCGATCTTGTCCTCAAACACGTACGCGTAGTCCGCGCCGTCACCCTTCTCCTTCGCGCGCTCCTTCGCGTCCTTCGCGCCAAACTGCATCGTCGCCCCGCGCATCTGCTCCTCCTCCCACCGTGCCTGCTCCGTCACAAACCCGTGCTTCTCCCCCTCGGCGTCCCCCTTGCCCTTCTCGCGCCGCGTCAGCAGATCCTCCCGCCGCTTCGTGTCCAGACGACCGCCCTCGTCTACGTAGCTCTGCGGCATCTGGTAGCGGTCCACCTTCTCAAGCTCGGCAGCCTTCTCGTGCTCCATCGCCAGGTCGTGCAGTCGCCGCTTCACCTCGAGCTCGTGCCGCTCGCGCTCCGTCAGAGCCTCGTTCGCAAACAGATACTCCTCGTCGCGAATGTCGTCGCGCAGCTCGGCGAGCTTCCGATCCTTCCGCTCCGCGAGGTACTTTTGGCGCGCCTTTTTGCGCAGCTCGGGAATCATCCGCTCGCGCTCCTCCTCCGCCATCTCCCGCCGCCGCGCCGCTTCCTCCGCCGCCTTGCCCGTCTCCGCCGCCTTCTTCGTGCGCTCCTTGTCCTTCTCCTTCAGCCGCGCGGCGAACGCGTCCCTCTCCGCAACGTCCGCCTCGCGCTCGCGCTCCATCCGGTCCATCTCATCATCCCCACCGGCCTCCGCAGACGCGTCTTCACCCCGCGCGCGCTTTGCGGGCGGCTCGGGCTCGTCGTCCTCCTCGTCCGCAAAGCCCTCCGTTTTCCGCCGTATGTTCTTACGCTTGCGGTCCTCCTTCTCGTCGCCCTTCTCCTTTTTCTCCCTCTTCTCCCTCTTCTCCCTCTTCTCCTTCACCGGCGCGGGCACAGGCGCCTCCTCGTCATCCGACAGCATCTTGTACGCCTGGTTCTTCTTGTACATGTCACGCACGCGCTCCTCCTCCTGCCGCGCCGCACTCCGCTTGTCGTCAGCGGCGGCGCGCATCCCCGACCGAGGCACGCGCGAAAACAGCTCCCGCGCAAACGCGGCACCGCGGGCGTCCGTGGGGATCGTGTCGGTGCTGCCGAGGCGTTCCAGCAGGGCCTCGGGTGTCCGCGCGCTCTTTGCGAGCCCAATGACAAACTGGACGACGAGGCGCTCCGACATGCCCACGAGCTCCATCAGCCGGTCTGAGACCCACGTGTGCAGCGCGCGGTCGTCCATGGCGGCGGCGGTGGGCGACCGTGCGCAGTGTCGCTGGGACTGTGTGCGCTGCTGTTAGGGAGACTGGAGTCGCCTTTCTCGCCATCAAGCTGACTTCCCGGTTTGAAACAACTGTGCCGTCAGTGGTGTTGACGCTATGCTGACGGGCAGTGACGTTGGTGTGACGTACAAGAACACGTGCAGTCGGATTGCTGATGTTCGAACGAAGATCGCACTGAAGCCCATCGCAGAGACACGTGCCCTTCGCGAGGATGTTGCGCGCACGGCGGTCGCGTGAGGCGGCTGCTGGTGGCGAGTCGGCGGAGGAACGGCGGGTCAAGCGGAAGCGCACGCTTGCGACGACCGCGCCTGTCGCTGGGGAGGAAGAGCTTGCCGCGCGGCTGTTTGGGCGGTTTGAGGACGTGGTCGAGTCGCTGCGGGAAGGAGAGGTGGGTTGCAGCGGTGCGCTACGTGCGAGACTGTGCGTCCTGCGAATGTGACTCACAGGAGATGTGAGCATGCGTCAGTGGCTGACGCAAACTGGGCGCAGGATGCGAGCGAGGAGCAACATTGCGCCACTGCGAATGAAGAGCAGAGCGACTTCTTCATGGACACGGACGGCGCGCCCAGTGGGCGGGAAGCGGCCGCACGTGACTCTGCGGAAGAGGGTGAGGCGTCCGCACCCGCCCGGCGCCCTGTGTGGGTGGACGAAGACGACGCCGCCGTTGCGGTCGACATTGCGGCCGAGCGGCGCCTTCGCAAGCTGAGGAAAACGGAGGACGAGGCGGAAATTGGCGGTGCGGACTATGAGGGGCGGCTGCGCGCGCAGTTTGAGCGGATACACGGGCGCCCGCAGTGGGCGGAGCGGCCCTCCGAAGAGGCGCAGCGGCGCTCACGGAAAGAGAAGAAAGGGAAGGCAAAGGGGGCGGAGGGCGGCGACGCGAGCGACGAGGATGCTGTTGCCGTGGAGCTCGAAGCGGAGGCACTCTTACGCCGCGCGGGGCCGCTCCTTGCGCGGCGGTCGGTGCGTCTTCCGTCGGGCCGCCTGCGCGTGACCCGCGTGCAGGACGTGAACGCCTCCGCGCCATCGGACGCCGTGGTGCAGGCGGTGCGCTTCCACCCGACGGCGCCCGTTGCGCTCACGGCGGGGCTCGATAAGACGCTGCGGCTGTTTGCGCTCGACGGAAAGAAGAACCCGAAGATACAGAGCGTGCACATACCGGACTTGCCCATGCACGAGGCCCACTTCACGCCCGACGGCAAGAGCATCGTGTGCGCTGGGCGGAGGCCGTTCTTCTACGTGTATGACATTGAGGGAGCATCCGTCAGAAAGGTGGGAAGGACTGCAGGCTCGAGCTGTACGCATACCCATATATATTCATATTGTGTGCCTGTTTGCGCATGCCGCGATGATGTGCCAGTGCTCAAGTGCGGTCTTGCCCACAGATTCCCGGTGTCCGCGGGCGCACTGAGCGCAGCCTGGAGCAGTTTGTCGTGTCTCCCGATGGCCAGCACCTGTGCTTCACGGGCCAGGACGGCGCCCTCCTCCTCGTGTCCCTGCGCACGAAGCAGTTGGTCGCCACCCTCAAAATGAACGGAACGGCGCGCGCGGCCGCATTCTCGGCGGACGGGACGCAGCTCCTGTCGACTGGCGGTGAGTGAGTGGGCCCGTGCCCAAATTTTCACGTTACGTGTGTCTGCCTTGTGACCAATGCGTGACGTTGTGCGTGGGCGAATGCAGGCGATGGTCACGTGTACCAGTGGGACACTGAGACGCAACGGTGCGTGCACAAATTCACGGACGACGGCAGCACCGGGTCCACCGCCATCGCGGCGTCGCACGGCGGCAAGTTCTTTGCGACCGGCAGTTCGGCGGGCGTCGTCAACCTCTACGATGCGTCGGCGCTCAAGTCGCCCGCCCCGAGGCCGCTGAAGGCGTTCATGAACCTAACCACGACCATTGACAACGTGGGTGTCCTGTTGCAGTTGCGTTGTGTGCGTGCTGGACGGTGTGTGTCGTGCCGTGTGTGCCATTCCTGCTTTGCTGACCTGCACACGCGACAGTTGGCATTCAACACGGACGACCAAGTGCTCGGGTTCTCGAGCAAATTCAAGAAGGACTGCTTTAGGCTGGTGCGTGCAATGACCCGCGCCGCAGTTGTGTGCGTGGCGCAATAGCTGACCCCACTCTACCCACAAACGCAGGCGCACGTCTCGTCGCTGACGGTGTTTGCCAACTGGCCGACAGCCTCCACGCCCATTCACCACGCCAATTCGTTTGCGTTCAGCCCCGGCGGCGGTTTTCTTTCTATCGGAAACGACCGCGGAAAGGCGCTTTTGTACCGCGTCAACCACTACGACGCGTACTAAAATGCCCCCACTGTGTCGTAGTTGCCATGGGCAGAATTCGGCTCAGGGTATACTCAGCTGTAGCCAGGGAATGGCGGGCGACAACAACGCCGCACGCGTTCCCCAGACCACCCACGTGCGTGGATGTAACACGCTAAAGGAGTGCCCTCGTCCTTTGCACTCCCGCGACTTACGCGAGCTCGTAGTACTTGTTTGTGCGGGGGTCGTAGTAACAGTTGAGCATCGGATCGTAGAGAAGGTCGAGCTCTTCCTCGGACGAGCCGTCACCGTCGCCGCCGCCGAAATTGGACAGCTTGCCACTGCAAACGAAGTGAACAGCCGTGAGCTCATGCGCACGCCACTATCGCACCGAACGAAAAGGACACAGTCACTTTGCGCCGCGCGCGCGCGCGTATGTGTATGTGTGTGTGTGTGTGCGCGCGCGCGCGCGCGCGCGCGTGTGTGTGTGTGTGTGTGTGTGTGTATGTGTGTCATCTACATTCCTTGTGCAGACTACCCGATTTCCAATGTGCCAATTGCAGCCCACCTGTGGCCCAGACTCCGCTGGTTCTCGTCCTCGTCAGCATACACCGAGTGCTGCGATTGCAGGCGCGCGCTCGGCGGCACGACGGGCGGGCTGAAGGTGCCGTCCCCGCGGCCCTCACCGTCGCCCTCTTCCGCGTCCCCGTCGTTGGGCCCCGTGCCCATGTTGTGGCGCCTGTTGGGCCACCCGTCCTCGTCCGCTGCAGCATTATGGGCGAGTCAGTCGTTGAACGATTCTCGGAAAACAGCAAGGGCGGAGAAAGGTAGGTGAGCAACGTACCGTCGTTGAGTGACACCAAAGGAGAATTGGCAAAGAAGTGGCCGCTCTCGTCGTCAAACCGCGGCGTTGCCCGCCCCTCTGCACCAGCATAACTTGTAAGGACTCACACTCGCATGGTCGCACACGCAGTCGCGCACGCATGCAATCACACCACCACAAATGGCCCACCGGCGCCATCCTCATCGTCCGACAGGTTCGTGCGCGAACTCCTGTGCGAGATCCGCGACTCGGTCGCCGACACGCGCGACTTCCCGCCGGGTGCAAGGCGGCCGGCGCGCGGCAGATGCCCTGCCAGCAACGCGTGGCCGAGCCCGCTGCGGCTGCCGGGAAGCGCCACCGACGACGCAACCGACGACGCAGTGGACGCCGCAAAGAACGACGCGCGCAAGCCGCCGTCCGAATCGTACTCGTCCTCGCCACCCCCCTCTGTCGCCTGCGCTGCGGTGGGTGCAAGCGACGCGCGGCTCCCCGAACGCGAATTGGATCCCGACTTGCCGTTCGAGTTCTGCCGCGATGCGCTGCGCCCCTGCGGGAACCCCGGTCCGGACGCGCTCCTCAGCGCCGGATTGGGATGCGCCTGGTACCGGAAGGCGTCGTACTTCTTCGGGCCCGATGCACCCGCCGCGCCCACCGCCGCGCCGCCCTGCGCACGCGACGGCATCGGCGAGCATGAGCTGTCCACCATGACGCGCGCATCGCGGAGGGAGGGCGTCTTGGCCTTCGCCCTCGGCACGGCCGATGTGGGCGCCGCCACCGATATCCCAGAGTCCCTCGACGTCATGACTTCGTCGCCGGATCCCGCGCTGAAATCATTGTCGTCAATGTCACGCCGAAGGCTGACACCGTCCTCAAGCGACGCGGTGGGCTGCCGCGCGCGCCCCTCCGAGGCAACCAGAGACGAGGGCGAAATGTTGCGAGGCGGCGGTGCGTGCGGGTGCGACGCGTACAGGTACATGCCGGTGGCAGCGCGCTCGTCGTCCGGCCCCGCCCCCTTCGAAACGGCAGCGCCCAGCCCCCCTGCGCCACTCCCGCGCGAACCGCCGGACTTGCCGGAATCGCCCGAGCTGCGCTGCGATCCGCGATCACTGCCCACCGAGCGCCGTGTGCCCGCAACACCGCCTGTTCGCGACCCCGTCACGGAGGCAGACGGACGCGGGCCGTCGTCGGCGGATGCGCCAGCGCGCGACGGGGACGACGGGCGGCGCGCGCCCTTCCCTCCGTCGGAAAGGCGCCGCGCGGATGACGGGCGCTTCGCGGAACCCGAGGACGGCCGGTCGGACGCAGCCACCGTGGTGCCTTCGGGGATCGGAATTTCCTGCAGGTCGCCGTTGCTGGACGTGGCCGATGTGCTGCGGTTGGCGGCGGCGTTTGCCAGCGACTCACGTGACCTCGCGCGTGCCTGGGCGAGTCGACTGGAGCGCTGCTGTGCGACGGCCGATTGGCTCTGCGCGCTCTTCTCACTGTGGCCGACGAAGCATGAGAGTTGAGCAAGCTGACCTATGCACTGGACCGACAACAAGAGCGCAGCAGCACAACATTGAAGAAGAAACGTTACGACACATCGACGAGCATGCAACGCACCTTTGCGCCCTGTCGTCTGCCGTCGGTTCGCGCCCCGCGCTGCCCCGCGCACCCGCAGACGGCCCCTTGAGCGGCTTCCGCGCGGCACCCACCGCGCCCTGCGACGCCGACGACAGCGCCGGCGCTTCCTCCGTTGGTGTCCGTCCGTGGTCTGGGGAGGCCGCGGCGCCCTTCTGTGCCGCGCTCTCACCGCCCTTCGCACACGCCGCTTGGATGCGCGGCATCGTCAATACCTGCGTTATAAAATGAATGTGAGCCATTTCCGGGCCTCAAATACATACGCGTCACTCCGCTGTGCATTGCAGCATAAGCAGATCCGAGAGCCAACCCCCAAGCCATCGCGTCTTCTCCGCACGCACAACACACAGTGGCCATGCCAGGGACAACCGCCCATTTCGACCCAGCGCGACCCAACGCACCAGTGTCGCAACTTGCACGTCGGCATGCAGCGCGTACTGTCGCGGCACGGCCTCCACCGGCGCCGTCGAAGGGCCGCCCTCGGGAAAGTCGTCGTCGGGCGGCTGGTTCTTCATCGTGAAGATCTTGCGCAGGCGGCAGTTGGCAGCCACCACGATGCTCTCCACGGCGCGGTACGTCTGTCCCCGGAACGCATCCGCGACGAGCGAGGCAACGTCGATGGCGAGGTTCATCCACACGCCGCGCCGAATGGGCGAGAGGGGTATCCTCGCGTGGAGAGGCGTGACGGTGACTTCGCCGTGTGCCGTCGAGAGAAAGAGGCGGCGCTTGCTGCCGGCGAGGTCGGACACGCCGAGCTCGACCGCAAAGAGCTGCCCCGGCGGCACAAATACCTGGAGCACCATGAACCGCTGCGTCAGCCCAAGCGTCGCCTTGCTCTCGTCCTTCGGGAGGAGCATCTTCACCGCCGTGCCGCCCTCGACATTGTACACGTGGCTCTTCACGTCGGCCGCGAACACGCGCTTGATGGCGGGCGCGCCGGCCAGCTTCCAGTTGGCCGCGGGGTTGGACCCCTGTGCGCTGAACACCTCGACCGACGGGCCGCCCTGAAATTCCGTGCGGAACATTCGCACAAAATAGGCGCGCGGCGGGCAACGTACGGCGCCCCCGCGCGCAGAGGGTATGGCAACGCTATATGAGCGTGTGTGTGTTTGACTGCGGTTTCGTACGAAACGATGCAAATTCAGAGCCCTGTGAACAAAAGGCTTGGTCACGACCGCGTAAGTCTCCGTACGACCCTCCCTCTCTCCGTCGTCCCCCTGTAGTTCCTCTTCCTCTGTCGTCCCCTGCGAGTGTATCAAGGCACATGCACACTCTCGGCACTGAATAGCCACACTGGGGCGTGCCTGCGACGGCGGCGTTTCGCATTCCGGAGGTGATGGATGCAAGGTGGGGATTGGATGCGATTGATGCAAGGTGGGGGTTAACACGAGTCAAAGCGGGCAAAATGCTTCGCACGACGATTCAGAGATCGAGTTGGACATTTCTTCGCGCGACGCCCATTTTTGCACGCAGGACGCCCAAAAGTGACGCCAGACAATGGCGACTTTACAGGCCGTTAACGACGGAACCAAACTGCGCTTCGTGGTTTGCATACTGCGGAGTAGGCCAAGAGCCTAGAGCAAAGTGCACAACCCAAGAGACAAGCGAAGCCCTGACTCAAAAGGACGGGTTTACTGCAAACGAAGACACGCTGTTGGACAAGTTGTGTCCCTCACTTGGACTTCTTGATGCCGCCGCCAACTGCACCGAGGCAAAGCAACGCATCAGCCAGCAGCATGGCATTCCACAGACGCGAACACACATACACACACACACACACACACACACACACACGCACACACACACACAGACAGGCGCTCTTACTCTCATCACACGCCCTCTCACTCACGAATACTCAAGCTGGCCACACGTTACAGGCACACTCAGTGCCTCTCACCGGCACATTAACATTCACACTCAGTCACTCTCACACCGGCGCACTAGCTCACTCTCGAATACTCACATTGCACACACACACACACACACACACACACACACACATGCAGCAACAAAGGAAAGCAACGCTGCGCGGAAACACACCCAGGGGACCCTTCTGCGAGGCCTTGTCGCGCATCTCGGCAAGCTTCTTCTGCTCCTCCTTCTGCTTCTGCTTGAAGGCAAGGTCGTCCTACGCCACAGTGCACAACGCAGCTGTCAATGCAAAATGCACACAGAGAACACTGCAGCAGCATGGGCGCGTAGACTCGAAAACTACAACAAAGGTCACGAAAAAGTTCGCAGGACTCGACACAGTCTCACAGCAGCACACACCTCGTCAAGCTCCTTGGCGTCCTTCTTGGGCTGCTTGAGCGGCTTCTTCTTTCCGCCTGTTTGAAGCAAGGCATGGCACGCAATGAGAGTATGAAACAAGCGACAAATTCAATTGCCAACCGTCCCAACACTTTCCCTCTACCAACGCCCTCCGTTCCGTGTGACATCGGAGCAACAAGCCAACGGCGCAACGAAAGACCCCACCTTCCCGCCCCGACATTTTCCTTGCACTGTTCCCAACGGCCACAGACAGGGCAAACAGAGACCACTGACACTGTTGTGTGAAGAAAAGCTTACATGTCTTGTAGCTCACGTCGCCCGCAGCAAGCGCGGAATGCGCACGAGTAAGGGGACTACCATCAGCTAATTGCGAAAGGGGCGATTAAGCACAATCCGGTCCACTCCGGATTATCCCGGGCGCCACCCACGCGCCTTGAAAATAAAGGCCGCTCAGTACTGGCGCCATAGTCAGCGGGCGCCTAATAACGCGCCCATCATCCATGTGTGTGTGTGTGAGAGAGAGGGCATCTCTGCTTCGATTCACTGCTCGCTCAGTCGTCCACACCGCCCTCTTGAACAAGGGACGCGGGTCGCAGAGGAAGGCGTGGCATTCGTCGTCGCGTGGACTGTCAACACCCCTGAAAATGATGGCCCTTCGGTCCGCCGCCCTTCTCCAGCCGACAAGGTGATTGGGCTGGGCGCGGTTGTGGCGATGCGCAGCGTTGGTGTGGTACCCCCTACGATTCGGTTGGAGGAGAGGGGGGAGGGGGAGGGGGCAGAGAGTGTGAGAGGAGGAAGACGGATGGAGAATATATATGGTTGGGTTTGGGCGGAGAAGATTGTCGTAAGGGGAAGGGGGAATGTGGCATCCACAGGCGCCGCAGAAATTTGCGTTTATAATAATGCAGCGATGTGTGTCTTCTTTTGCATGTCTGCTTGTGCATGTGATTGGTTTGAGTGGCGGCTCCAGGGAAGACGAGAGTGCGATGTTCCACTTCAGTGCATCTTTCATTTCTGCCTTTGCTCATTCTCCCACTGTGTCAGGCTGGCGATGGCCGTCGCGCAGCCCATGGAGCAGCAGCGCGGCATGGCCACGCTGAAGGAGATTCGCGCGCGTCTCAAGTCGGTGAAGAACATGGAGAAGATTACAAAGTCCATGAAAATGGTGTCCGCGGCCAAGTTTGCGCGCGCCGAGAAGAACCTCCGCTTTGGCCGCGTCCTCGGTGCCGGCGCGACGGCCCTCGCGGACAAGGCGAAGCTGAAGGCGGACGACAAGCCCAACAAGCTCATCGTGGTCGTGTCGTCCGACCGTGGTCTGTGCGGCGCCATCCACAGCTCGCTCGGCAAGGCGGTGAAGGCGGACATGCTGCAGCGCAAGGAGGGACAGAACATCAAGTTTGCGGTCATTGGCGACAAGGCGCGCACCATTCTCGCGCGCAGCTTTGCGAAGGACATTCTCATGCACTTTACGGAGGTCGGCAAGAAGCCCGCCACGTTTGACGAGGCGTCGGCGATCGCCCACGAGATCATTGCGAGTGGCTACGAGTTTGGCAGCGCCAAGATCCTCTTCAACAAATTCAAGTCTGCGATTTCGTACGAGACGTCGAACGTGATTGTGCCGTCGCTCGAGACGCTGCAGACGGCGGAGGAGCTCACGGCGTACGAGATTGACGACGACATTCTCCAGAACTACCAGGAGTTTACGCTCGCGACGACGCTCTACTATGCGTTCCTTGAGGCGAATGCCAGCGAGCTCTCGGCACGCATGACTGCGATGGACGGCGCCAGCAAGAACGCCGGTGCGTGTTTGCAATGTTTGGCAATTGTCAGGACATTGTGTATGTTGTTTGTGTACGTGTGCGTGTGTGTGTGTGTGCGGGTGTGTGTGCGTGTGTGTGTGTGTGTGTATGCGTACGTGTGCACGCGCGAAATTTCGAATCGCGTCCCTTGCTGCCCGCCCCTGACCCATCCTTCCCACCCTCCCTCGTCCACAGGCGAGATGATCCAGAAGCTCACGCTGACGTTCAACCGGACGCGCCAGGCCGTCATCACGAGCGAGCTCATCGAAATTATCTCGGGTGCCGCCGCCCTCGACTAGACTGCCGGTCGCTCGGCCGTGTCGCGTGTCGCACTGTATATTTGTTGTGCGTGGGTCTGCGTTGCGTCGAATTTGTCCTCGCTGCTTGTCTGTCGTTTGTCGGCGACGCTCCAAAGAGCGTTTGCGTCGGTGCTTTTTAGCAACGGGTCTCGCTGTGCGGGCTCGTATCGCTGGCGTGCGGTGTGTGGCCGCTGGTTCTCCCTGCCCCCGTGTGGACGAGGGAGGGATATGGCTGCGTCTGGGTTGCGTGCCGCCCAGCTGTCCGGTGCATAGTGTATTGTTGCCGGGCGTGCTGCGCGTCACGTGCCCTGGCGCATAGGGGGTTTTTGTGCGCGGGTGCGTTGTGGTGCGTGGGCTGCGTATTGCTGTTGGCTGTCGGCCGCGCTGCGACGGGCGGAGGCTTTGTCGCGCGCGTGCATTAAACATCCTCTGATTCGACAGTTAACTCGTGCACTGCGACGGCTACTTTCCATCATTGCGTACCCCTGCTTTCCATATGCAAATCCCCAAAATGAATCCGGAGAGGCGCAAAATTCGAGGCAGACGCAACGCGAGCGCTTTACTGCGGCGAACCGAGCGGGAGGCGCAGACGCTATTTCTTCTCGAGGGGCTGGATGACCTTTGCGACGCGCACGAGTTCCTTTTTGTGCGAGTTGTGGTCCTTGCGGAGCGAGTTGATGCTGCTCTCGTGATTGTCGCGCACCTTGAAGTAGTCGCTCTTGAAATTCTCAAACGCGCGCCGGTCCATGTTTTGCTCCTGCAAGTCCACGGCACTATCAGCCCACCTGGGCATGGAAAGCACAGAATACGCAACCCACAATGCATGCGCGCACAGCCGCCATAACAATCGACAGCCGTCTCATTCCCTCTCAGTCAAGTCACAGAGGACTGCTTAGGCCGAATTGATCGCACTTAACCACGCGCGCACGAGTGCACAGCGCCCACCATGACGACGGCGTCAATCTGCGTGGCCAGGCGGGCGTTGAAGGCGGCGAGTGCAGTGATGACCTGCTGCTGGTCCTGCGGGCGGAATGGAACGTCGGAGGTTACCACAAACGCCACCTCTGAACAGCCTCACCATTCCGCACTTCGCGCAAAGAATGTATTGCCAATACGAGCATACAAGTGTCCACAACTCGGTTGTGAAACACATCCACGCGCAACACCGCGCGACGGAACCAGTCGTTCGTCAAACAGGACGAGAGGCATAACGAGGCCCACCTGGACCTTCTTCAGGAGGAGCACAATGTGCTGGTGGCAGCGGCCGGTAAGGTGCGCCTCGTATGTGCCCCGCGTCACCTGTCCGAAAACAAGCGGCTGTTAGCCAAGGTGACGACGCATAGATGCAGACATCGCAACACACAAGAGAGAAGAAGGCTGTATCATAGGCCGCGCATTGCAGCGTGCAGCACACACACCGCCACACACACACACATGAAATACACACAGATACCCCGCCAGTCCCCACGCCGAGCTCTCGCGCCACTCACCGGCTCTGTGCAGCCCATGCTGTCCGCAAAGAGGCACGGCACGGCTGTGTTCGGGCACACCGTGTCAAAGTGCGACTGCATGTCGATGCGCCGCAGCTCAGCCGGGCACATTTGCGCGCACGGCACGACCTTGTACTGGCACAGCGCGTCGTGCGCGTTCGCGAGATTGGCCGCAAACGCCTCCCCGCAGCCGTCGTTGTTGCAAGGGATCGGGCGGAATCCGCACTCGAGCTTGTGCTTGATGGCCATCTCGTCGTCAGGAAGCGCCTCCCCGCAGTAGTCTGCGCCCGCGCGCCCAAAGCGGCGGATCAGCTGCCGCGCGAGCTTGTCGCGCTGCACGAGGGGCCACGCCTCGGCGCGGAGCTCGACGGCGAGGTCCTTGACCTTCTGGTTCTGCGCGCCCGTGGAGAGACGGCCCGCAACCTTGTTGAGCGTCGTCTTCTTCTTCTCGGCGAAGAGGAGCATTTCGCGGTCGAGGAAAGGGACCACGCCAATGTCGGGCTCCATGTTTGACGCCATGAGATTGTTCAGAAACTCAATAAACTCGGCCTTTGTGCCCTCGACGTCAATGTCCTTGAACAGCTCCTTCCGAAACACCGCCGCGCGAGAGAGGTTCGTCAGCAGCGAGGACGCGACCGACTGTGCGGTCGACACGTCGGTGCCGTCGCACACACGCGCAGCCATTTCTGTTCGACGCTTTTCGCGTGAATTCCGGCGCAAGTTGAGCGATCGAGCAGAATAAAACGACGACCTCTACAAAGCGCAGTCCCGTGTCGCTGCAACGCACTCAAAAAAACGCGAGGCTTTTGCTAGGTGCAGTGTGCCTGTGTTCGCGTGTGTGTGGCAGATGAGTGTGAGACATCAACAAAATGAGCCACCACCCACGGACTCACCCGCGCACGGACATTTGACATTGGCCAAAATATGGCAATGAAATACACCACAACTCAAATCATGAAGTTGCCCGCAGCCTAGTGACGCTATACATACGTCACTTGAATCGGGTCGCTTTGCATTTCAACGGTTGCACATCGCCCAGTTCGCATGAAAATGTATCACATTTGTTTCGCAAACGCTTTCCAATTTACAACGCCGCACGCCCGCAGAAAGAACTGTTATTCGGCGCATATCACCATACGACTGCGCCTTGTGTGTAGACTGCGCCATATCCTCCCGCGACGTACGCGCCGCCGTAGGGAGCATAAATAGGCTCAATCTCAACCATGGGTGCTGCGATTACGGTGGGTCCCATGGCGCCTGTAAGAGAATGGGGGACGAGGAATTAGTCGACTCCTGAGACACAGAGGCTCGCACTGAGCTGTTTCTTCTCGGTGGGAGCCACAGAGACAAACGGCTTGACACTCACCGATGACGATGGGCGGCTCCTCAACGACATACTGCAAAGAAGAGCGAAGAGGAAATGTGTAAGGCCATATGCTTGCAATGCAATCTGATTCACGCGCGCCGGCCGGCGCCCGGCGTCAGCGTGGACCGCGGGCCATGCAACAGCGACTCACCACTTCATCCGAACAGCAGCAGCCCATTCTCTTGTGAGTGTGCGCTTAGCAAACGTAAGCTTCACGGACGGCGGCGATGAATGATTCTTGGCCAACTCAGTCAGGCGTCAGTTTCAGCAGTGACGGTCCGGCACGCCACACAAAGTTGTGTTCACACGGGCGAATTTTGCAGAACGCGGCTCTCTTGTGCCATCTTCATTGTCCATCGGCCCCCGGCTCTTATACTCGTGGCGCGCAAGTGTCGTGTGGCTCTTGTGTGGGGGAACTCCTGAAATGCGTGCCACTGCTTTGCCAGCACATGCATTCCCCGAAATAGCCACACGGCAGCACACACATGTTACCCATGTTACACTGACGTGACGATTGAGTGACGCCAGAGCACCGCACTTTTGGTTTCAGTTTTTGCACAGCTTTCCCGTTGTGTTGATTAACCTTCTGGCAATTGGAGTCGCGTGCGACGCCACCACATGGAGTGCGCGTGCGCTGCTGTGGGTTCCGAGTGACACGGACATGTCGGTTCTACTTGCTTAGGCCTTGACTACCCTCTCTCCTCAGAGAATGTGCGCTGCTCTACGGCGATGGAAGTCACGGTGAACGACGTGCGCGAGGGCAGCGCGCCCGGTTCGTTCAGTGCGACGCTCCACTTCCAAGTGGACTCGAGCCGCATCGATCTCACCTTCAACTTCACGCACAAGGACGGTGCGTGGGGATTGTTGTGGCGGCAGCGGCGCAAGTGGTCACAAATATTTTTTAAGCTGTGGTCTCTCACACATACGCTAAGTTTAACCCATCTCCGCGCCCACACACGCACACTGAATGTGCAAAATGAACCGCGCACGCCCTAGATTGCGCCGACATTGCGAGTCGCCTCGTGCTCAATCACAACGTCCCGTGCTACCTCGAGGGCCCCATCGCCGAGCGTCTGGCGACCGTGTTCTCCGAGATTGCCCTGCGCAGAATGGACGGTCTCATCGGTGCGTGTCTTGCTCACTCGCCTGAGACTGCCCTCACTCTCGGCCTGTCAAAGTCGCACTTCGCCACGTGCCACGTGACCTAAACGTCTGTTGTGCTGCAGCGGCGAATGCCTCCAATAACAGAGTGCGCGAGTGGGTCGAAGCCTTCTATCGCGAGCACGCAAAGTACCTCCCGTCGTCGTCTTCAGAGGTGCGCATTGCGTGGTTGGGTTTTGGCCTCTCGCCGCTGAGTGCCGTTGTGTGCGTGTTGCATTCACCTCTCACCCGCTTGCCGCTGAGTGCCGTTGTGTGTCATTCGCTTGTTGCATGCACCTCACGCGGCCCTTGTCGGCAGCCCGACTTCCCCGAGACGTACCACGCGCTCATTCACTCGAAGGCGAGCGAGACGCTTGTGCAGCTGGAGCAGACGTATGCAATGGCGGTCTCTGAGCTGGTGGCGGGCCGCAACATGGCCATTGCCAACCTCAACGCCAGGTGCGAAATGGGCGGAAAACTGTGCGCCTGTTCGACGCCTGTGAGATGTCCGTGGATTCGTTTGTTTACGGTAAGCTGTGATCCGTGACAGGCAAGAGCAGCAGATGGACAAGCTGCTGAAGGGCGTGGGGACCAATGTGACGGAAAAGGACGTCAACGCACTCTCCGCCAAGCACATGGAGGTGAGGGTCGCAAACGTGTCGCTCGTCCGCTTAATTGTGCGCGTGCCCAATGTCGTGTGTGTATGTCTGCGCCTGTCTCTTCGTGCCAGTGACATTCCCGTTGTCCTGTGTAGGACATGCAATTGCTGCAAGCGACGTGGGCGAGTGAGCTCACGGCCCTCCGCGACACGCAACGGCGCGACTATCGCGAGTTTGTGATGTCCTTGGCGCGCGAGGAAAGCGAGCAGCAGAAGAGCGGCCAGGGCGAGCGGCCGGCCCAACGCCCGTCGGTGTCGTCGTCTCCTGCGCCACGTGAGCAGTCGAGCCCTCAAGCGGGGCGATCGAGTCGGGATTTGGACGGCCAGCGTAGCACAACGCCGCCGCCGATTCGCAAGTCGAGCTCGCAGGTACGCCCTCTGCACTTGGAGCCCACTTGCATTGCACCGCTGTTTGTGCGAGGCGTCCTCTTTGTCTTCAATTGGACCAGTTGCTTTGAAGATCTTGTGCAAGGTTTCGCCTTGAGTGGTTTTCTATGTTTCGCGAACTCATCCGCCGCTCATCGCCCCCAGACGAGCCTTGGCATCGGCGGGGCTATTGGGCGCTTGAACTGGTTTCGGCGCAGCTCGTCATCCGAGGTCCGCACGGGGTCGCCGGCAAGGTGCGCATGACACGTGCGCTTGCATTTAAGCTCCATTGACAGAAAGTACCGATTGGGGTTTGTTTGGTTTATGTGAGATAATTCATGCTTTTTGATGTATGTTCGCAGTCGGACATCCGACGACGGTTCCCGATCGATGTCGCCCAGCCTGCAAGTTCCGACCGCCGTGCCGTCGTCCATTCGCGAGGAGCCGCTGCCGGCGCTGGAGGAGAGCTTCACGGTGCATCTCGGCACGCAACTCAAGACAATGCACAATCTGCGCCTGGTGTGCGCGTCGGGGATGTCCTCGCTGTGCGCCTTCACGGACCCCGCGCAGCGCATGCAGACGTCACTGTCGCTGTACTCGCGGACGCTCTCCGGGGCCATCGTGCTGGAGGACCCGCCCATGGACTACCGCACCGGTGATATGCTAGGTGGGCCTCGCTGGCAACTGCTATGTTCTGTTGCGATTCTCCAAAGTCACACCCTGGCAAATTTGCTGTGTGCTGTGTCCATATATTTCACCAAGGCACTCCCTCTGAGCCTCTGAATGCGTTTGCGGTCGCAGAGTTTGCGAAGCTGTGCGAGAGCTCGTCGGATTTCCACTTTCCCGACTTGGATGTGCAGCTGCAGCAAATTCGCGCGCTGCAAGGCGGGAAGCCGCTGGTGCCGGGTGCGTATCTGTGTGCCCTCGCGAAGTGAGATGAAAGGAAGGAAGGTGTTAGGGAATTTCTCGGTTGCCGTGCTCATGGGCTGATATGCGCTCCGCAACCAGGCGATTTCTACATCACGCGACACTCGAACATTGCGTCGTTTCAGGTCGTTTTCCACCTCGTCGTCGACAAAGAAGGTGCGCCTGCCAAATTTTGCCCTATGTTTGCGATTGTTGTGTGCTTTATGTTTGCTCCCGTCTTTCGTCCACGCATTGTTTGTGCGCTGTCGCCGCGGGCTGAGCATGGCGCGTGTGCTGCAACAGTGAACTCTGCGCTGCTCAATCCGCGTTCGCCGCTTATCGCTGGCCTGCGCTCGGTGCTCGCAACGGCCTCCAAGCACGACATATGTCACGTGACGCTCCCGCTGCTCCTCACGTCCCTGCCGTCGGACGCCACGAACGACCAGTGGAAGCTGCGCCGCGCGGAACTCGTCCTCAAGTGCGTGAAGGGCTTCATGATGGAGTCGTCGGCGTTTGCGGCGCTCGACCTTCGCACCATCACATTTGTGTTGCCCCACGACACGACCGAGGGCCTCTTCGCGTCGTTCAGCACGATGGTGACGAACATATTCCGGATGTCCACGCCGCTCAACCTCAGCGCGAATGTGTGACGATGGCGCGGCCTCGTACTCTGCTTTCCGATTGTTCGCTCCCGGTTGTTCGCGAGAGAACCCGCTGCACTCGACGCTGCTGTGTCAGTCAGGGCTTGCTGGACGAGCCACACAAGCGGCTGTGGGCGCCGCCGCCGCCAACCGACGCGCCGCAGTCAGCCGACATGCACTCGGCACGCAACGAGTGCACCATAGCGCGGTGTCGAGTAAATATCGGCATTGAATTGAAGCAAGCTCATTTATGCTGTGTGCCGATGAGTGGTTGGCAGTTAGGGTTAGGGTTACACAGCATGATGATGTCATGCATGCAGAACCATGTGCATTGTACTGCGTTCTTTTCGCCAGCGCCACGCCGCCGCGTCCCCTGTGCGAATGAAATGGAGGCATCCGCTCTCAAGAAAGCGCTGCGCAAGTCCGTGCTTGCGACGCTGCGGGGCGTGCGGCCCGAGCAGCGCGCGGAGGAGTCCAAGCACGTGATGCAGCACCTCGTGGCTACGGAATGGTACCGCGACTGCAAGCATGTGAGCGTGTTCCTCGGTCTAAACGACGAGGTGGACACGATGCCCATCGTGCAGGTGCGCTGTGAATTCTGCCGGGTGGATTGCGTGTGTGCGAGCGCGTGTTGGTGTGGGTGGGATGAGAACTTTGCCCGCGCACGCCTTTTGCGCATAGTTTGACGTAACGGGCCACCGCAGGACCTCTTCGCACGCGGGCGGTGCGTCTACGTCCCGCGTTACGAGGGCCCCTCCATGCAGATGCTCCGCGTGCGCGACATGGCCGACCTCGAGTCACTCCCCAAGACAAAGTGGAACATCCCTCAGCCGGCATCCGCGGAGGGCAGGGACGACCCTCTGGTCACCGGCACGCTCGATCTTGTCCTCACGCCCGGCGTCGCATTCACCGCCGCGTGCGATAGACTGGGGCGCGGCGCGGGTTATTACGACCGCTTCTTTGATGCGCTCAAGTCGTCGTATGCGGCGCGTGGGATCCGACGCCCGGCGTTTTTGGCGCTCGCGCTGTCGCCACAGATTGTGGACTCGCTACCGACGACTCCGCACGACGTTCCCTTGGACGCCGTCGTAACGCCCGGCGGCGTCCTTCGGCGCGCGATGGCATGAGCGACTGTATCATGGAGTTGCTCGGGTGGCCATCTATCGCTTTCGAAACGTTTCGCGGTGCCGCACAGCTACACTCAAACGCCACACAACGGCATGTTTAATGTGCGGCTAGCTACGCTGTGGGCGCGCCGTCCTTCGTCGGCGGAATGAGTGCGGCTGCTGCGACGCGGCCCTCTTGCGAGAGGAAGTTGAACGTGGAGCACGCATTCGCCTGTGGCGCGTGCATAAAAGCGAATTTTAACGTGCTTTCGGTCAGCATCTCGCCATCTTGCAAGTGCCCACTGTGTGCATGTGCGTGTGTGTGTGAGAGTGTGTGTGTGTGTGTGTGCGTGTTTATGTATGTGTGTGCGTGTGTGTGTGTGTGTGTGTGTGTGTGTGTGCGTGTTTATGTATGTGTGTGCGTGTTTATGTATGTGTGTGCGTGTGTGTGTGTGTGTGCATGTGCGTGTGTGTGTGTGAGTGTGTGTGTGAGAGAGTGTGTGTGTGAGTGTGTGTGTGAGTGTGAGTGTGTATTTGTAGCTTCATGACGCAGTGAACACACGCAAGTTCGGCTCTCATTCGCTCACCGTGTCGAGCACCTCGACCGCAATGCGTTTCGCTGCGAGAAATTCGCGCGCTTTCGGATTGAGCGGCGTGATCTTGTCGCCCATTCCCAGCACAAGGATCTCTGTGGCGTTCCAGGAACATGAGACACAAACACGAGGGACCTTCAACCCTTACGTCACGAACAGCTGTCCATCGCCTTCAGTACAAGTTATAGGAGCCTCTTACGTCACGGACAGCTGTCCATCGCCTTCAGTACTTCTGTTATAGGAGCCGTCCATCGCCTAATGCCATAGAGAGCTGTCTATCGACATAGCATGACAGAAACACGCGTGCGGCACACACCTATTGGCGGCTCGAATGTCCCGAAAAGCGCAAGGCTCTCTTCCGTGATTTCGGATGGCTGGGACACCTGTCGAGGCGCCGTAAGCGGCGAAACTGTCAGAGCAGGCGCACGCAGACGCACTGCCACTCCAACCACCACGAAGGAGACGATGCTCGGAGGAAATATTGATGGCATGGATTGACTGAAGGACAGGCGGGAGACCCACCCTCCACAACAGGCTCAAGCGGGGAAAGAGGGCGACGGAGCCCACGTGCTTCACGCCGCCTATTGTGAAACCCTGGTAACTAAAGCCCTCGACAATAACGGCGCCTTGCTTAATCTCTGCCAAAGGACATTCCAGTGAACCTATTGATAATGAAAGGCTTTGAAGCGGCGCTGTTCGTACCTGCGCCAGCAAGAATGTTCGCATCCAGCGTCTTGGGGTCGGCCTTCCCAGACAGCGTCGTTACGCACCTGCGCGTAACACGAAAAAGTTATGCACTCCTTCGAGAATTGAAGCGCCACTTCTGTACCTGTCATTGGCTCACCTGCGCACGTTCAAGCGGACTGCCCGCCCAACGCAGGGCCTCGCAAGGGCCGCACAGCGCGCCTTCCGCATAATGGCCGCCATTTCATTGTTATCTGCGCAAATTCTGCAACCCATGTTAAATCCGGCGTTGGGAAATGCTTCTCCGTTTTGACGAGGGCCTCCGCGAAGTTGCTGACGTCATGCAAGCTGCAGCCGTCAGACGTCACTTTGCCGTCATCAAAATCGTAACAATTATCGTAACCAAATTTTACGTTACGATTGACGAAGAATGACGGCGGTGGATAATCAGTAGCCAATCAAAATGCCCAATTTGGCGCCGTACTCGTAAACTGAAAGTGGATCATTTCAAGTCCGAAAAACGACCAAATTCTCAAATTAATAAATTATATTGAAAATGCTCTCCATTTTCTTGACATTTGCGGGCTCTATTTCAATGTTCGTTCCTCACTAGAGTCAATGTCCAGACAGCTGGGTCGGCCATAGAGTTGGTTGTGGCTGCGGTTGTGTGTGCCAGAGTGCCAACCGAGCTGCGTGCACGAACGCCGTGCAGCATCCTACACAATACCGGCAGCTAGAAGTCCTTCGCTTCATATTCATTGCGTCACAGCAGTCCTTTGCGGTCGTCGGGCATCTGACGCTTCTCGAGATGGCTGCTGCTCCTCCCACGTCTCCGATGGCGGAGCCGGGCAAGGTCAATCTCGGTGCGTTTGCAACGAGTGCGCGAACATGGAGTGTCTCATTCCCAGCGCACTTCAACGGGCTTTCTGGCCCCTGCTTGCGCTCTACACGAGTGAATTGTGTCGCTCACTGTTTCACATCTGGGCGTATGCGCAGACCAGCCCCGGTACGACCAGCGGACCTACTGGGGCCGCGTGCAGCACTTTATGGACGTGACGGACATTCGCACGCTGTTTGTGTCTGAGGCGCAGCTGGAGAGCTCCAAGAAGCTCGTCGCCGACTACAAGGCGGGCAAGCGCGTGAATGCGACAGAGGACGAGCTGTGGCGCGCGAAGAAGAGTGCGTGAATGGCATGTTGTGTGCCTGAAGTGTGGATGTATTGTGCAAGCTGCGCCCGTTATGCACCATTGGCTCAACCTTAATCGCACCGCAGTCCTCGATTCGACGCTGCACCCCGACACTGGCGAACCGATCTTCATGCCGTTCCGCATGTCGAGCTTTGTGCCGACCAACCTTATCGTCACGGCGGGCATGCTCTTCCCGGACCCCTCGGTGCGTTGTGCGTGCGTTGACCCAATAGAATTGCGCTGTTTGTGCCCTGCAAGCACCGTGAAAAAAACGGGCCGTGTGTCCCCGTTTGCGCTGTCAGTGTATGACCCTTCCGCAATCGCTTGTGCAGATGCGCGCGACCATTTTCTGGCAGTGGGCCAACCAGAGCATCAACGTCGGCTTCAACTACTGCAACGCAAACAAGACGACGGCGATGAACATGAAGGAGATCCTCAGTGGGTGTTCCCGCCGTTCTTGCGACTGTCACACACACGCCGACTAACCCCTTATGTTGTTGCACTCACACGCCGGCGCATTCAACCGGCTCTCCGAGGGGCCTTGCACAGCACTCACTGACTCTTCTACCCCATCCTCCATTGTCCATCTTTAGCGGCCTACGCGGGCGCCGTGACCACGTCCTGCGGTGTTGCACTTGGGCTCAACTACCTCGTCAAGGACGTCAACTCGTCGACGCCGGGCATCCGGGGCGTCGCGAAGAAGCTCATTCCGTTTGCGGCCGTCGCAGCGGCTGGTGTTGCCAACGTATTCCTCATGCGCGGCAAGGAAATCAAGTGCGTGGTCACGTGCCGATGTGGTCGATGTGTGCGTTGTGTCCGCTGTGCGTCGTCAATGTGCGCTGTGTCATTGTACGTTGCTCTGTTGCCCCTGGTCGGTGCGCCCTTGCTCAGGCCGCCTCTTCTCCACAACACATCATTCGTTGCTGGCCGGCGGGCAGTCCATTCGAACTTCTGTGTTGCAGTGTGTGCTCACCCGCGCGTTTCGTTGCGCCCCAGGGAGGGTATCACTGTCTTTGACGAGGACGGCAACCCCGTCGGCAAGTCGAAGAAGGCCGGGTTCGATGCCATTGCGCAGGTGTGTGGCAATTGTCGCTGTAGAGAGCACGTGTCATACGGAATTGTCGCTGCAAAGACACGTCATGCTCGCGTGCTCGGTGTCCGTTCGACTTACTCACTCGCCATTGTCGCTGTAGAGAGCACACGTCATGCCAACATGCGCAGTGTGTATTGGACTAATTCACTCAACTCCTGTTTACTCACTCAGGTCGCCGTGTCGCGCGTCCTCTGCGCGATTCCTCCGATGACCCTTCCCCCGCTGCTCCTCATGCCCCTCGAGCGCCGCTTTGCCATCTTCCGCCAGAAGCCGTTCCTCATGATCCCTCTGCAGCTCGGTTCGTGTCGGTGACAGCCGTTGGTCACGTGCTGCCAGAACGCGTATGCCCTGTGCGTGTGTGCGTGGGTTGTGCGTGGACCACGCCAATCGCAAGTTCAATCCATTGGGACGCGGCACACACACACACGCGCGCGCGCGCGCACGCACGCACTCACGCAGATCCGCATTCTCTTGTGCCGACCTAACTGTGCGTTCTCTGCACCCTGCAGTGATCATAGCGAGCTCCGTGACGCTTGCGCTGCCGATGGCAATCGCGGCGTTCCCCCAGTACGTCTCTGCGCCCGCGACGTCGTTCGAGCCCGAGTTCCACAACCTCGTTAGCAAGACAACAGGCAAGCCGATCAAGACGCTCACGTACAACAAGGGGCTGTAGGCGCAGCGCGTCGTTACGGTACCCTCCACTGCGCACGTGCGGAGTGGATACGCATGCGTGGATTTGCTGGGTGTGGAAAGCAGGTGCGGCGCGCGAAGCTGCGACGTCGGTGTCGTTTGTTGTCGGCATCGACTCTTCGTGCGCCGTCTCGTGTGTGGGATGGGAGTGCCGCGTGCTGTGCGCGTGGCCGAAGGTGGTCCACTGAAGAAGTGTCAGTGAGCAAGCAGCCTCCTCCGCAAGTGCTGTCGCATTCACTGCCGCTGTGCCGTTGTCGATTGTGTGTGGCTCTTCGCGGGTTCGATCAGTCCACCGCAGTAACAGCAGGGTAGCCAACTGGTACTGTGTGTGTGTCGCGCAATCTGCTGAGGCGGCTCTGGCCCAACTGAACGCCTTCGGCACAGTGGCGTGTGCTCATGTGCAAGCATGTGCGGTTGTCCGGCTTCAACACTGCCTTTGCGAACAATGTCACTGAGCGGCCTTTTCACTAAGTGTATTCAGAACGCGCACGCACGCCAAGCGGCAGGTCAACCTCAGCACAACGGACCAATGCGGCCCACAACGCGCACACGGGCACTCCGTTTGAGGCATTCAGTAGTAAACACCTGAAAACAAGGCATTGATTGATGAATGTGCGGAAGAGGTCGTGTGCGAGTGAGAGTGTGAGTGTTACACTGAGTGGCTGGTTTGGGATGACGTCGATGTCGACGTTAGTCCGGACAGTTCGAACCAGCTGTTCATCTTTTTACTGCCCTTGCGTTTGCTCTCTTATATATATACACACACACACACACACACACACACACACACACACACACACACACACACACACACACACACACACACACAGAGGCCCTTTACCTGCGTAACACGGCCATGGAGGCCGCCGCACGCGCCCCGCCCGTCGCCGTGCCCACGGTGCCGCCGGTGGTGGCTGCTGTTCGTGACAAGGCAACAGAGACGGTGGAGACTGTAAAGGCCATCTTCAACCTGAAAGACGACGGCGCACCCAGCACAGCGCGGCAATGGAGCGTCACGGCGCTCTCGGAGTCCATGCGACAGTATGCCATGGAACTGCTGCGCGAGTCGCTTGGCGCGGACGCCGCGATGGGCGCGGCGGGAATCATCGTGGCCAATGTCGCGCTAAAGGCAATCGCGTGGACCGTGGATGCCGTGAGTGCGTTTGCCGTGCGACGGCTGACGGTCACGGCGACGTTTGAAAGTGGAGATCCCGCGCACGATTGGATACTCAACTGGCTGTCATTGCACCCGTACGCCGAAACGGCAACGGACGTGCTCGTGTCGTCGCGATGTGAGTGCGTCTCTGTGTGTGTGTGTGTGTGTGTGTGTGTGTGTGTGTGTGTGTGTGTGTGTGCGTGCGTGCGTGCGTGTGCGTGTGCGTTTGTGGTGGGTGCGCATGTGTGTGTGTGCGTGTGAGAGCCGTGTAAGCGTGTGTTTTTTCCCCTGCATCTTTCCATTTCTGAGTGAGAAAATGTCGTACTGTCGCGCAGTGCGGCGCGGGGAGGGACTCAACCCAAGCACGCGATCAACTGCAGTCGACTACACGCCCGCTCCAGGTTTGCGCCGACACCCTTCTATCTCTGCATGCCATGTGCTGTTACAGACCCAGCCACCGGTTATCCTGTGTTACGCTAATGCCAGCGCACTGTCGTTGCAGGCTCCCATTTTCTGCGCGTCGGGTGTCGCTGGGCGCTCGTGTCGCGCAGCAGGCGGAAGGTCGCCGGTGGCGGCAACAACACGACGGACGACGCGATCTCTGTGACGATGCTTGGGCGGTCGCGTGCGCCCATTGACGCCCTCGTGCGTGAGGCGCTCGACCGGCAGATTGCACGGGACAAGCACCTCACCGTCATTTACACGGGGGACCAGGTGCGTGCGTAGTACTTGCCTGTGTCTGTGTGTGTGTGTGTGTGTGTGTGTGTGTGTGTGTGTGTGTGTGTGTGTGTATGTGTGTGTTTGTGTGTATGTGTGTGTGTGTGTTTGTGTGTATGTGTGTGTGTGTGGGTATGCATGTGTGTGTGTGTGGGCGTGTGGTCGTGCGTGCGTGCGTGCGCGGAATTTGTGGCGTCAATTGTGCATGGCGCAAGCTGTGCGTTGCGCACCTTGCAACTGTTGCTGTGTCAAGGTCCTCTCTGCGCACTCAATTTTGGACTACCAATTCGACTTCCCACTGCACTAGCAAGCGAGCGAAGCAGACATTTTCTGACGACTCGCCCTTCCCCGCAGTATGGGTCGTGGGTGCGTTCGCGCGTGCGCCCCCTGCGGCCCCTCTCGTCCGTCATCATGCAAGGGACTCTCGCGGCGGACATCGAGGCAGATCTTCACGAGTTCTTCTCCAGCGAAGAGTGGTACCTCGAGCGAGGGATTCCATTCCGAAGGTACTGTGCAATGGGCGGATGCGCGTCGTGCAGCTTCCTTCGCCGCTACTTGAACGACGAATGTGCTCGTTTCGCTATGCTACTGATTGCTTTGATCACGCCTCCGTTCCTTTCTCTCTCTCTCCCGCCTCCCCTCCTCTCCCCCGTGCACCCCCCAGAGGGTACCTCTTCTACGGACCGCCCGGCAACGGCAAGACATCGCTTGTGGCCGCGCTCGCCGGCTCGATGGGCGTGAACATACACGCGCTGAGCCTCGCCAATCCCTCGCTCACGGACGAGACGATGATGGACCTGATGAACGGACTGCCGCACCGCTGCATTCTGCTCATGGAGGACGTCGACCACGCCTTCGCGCGCAGGACGGGTGCGTTGGGCCTAGTGTCACGCGCTGTTCTCTCGTTTTGAGGCACGGCGCTTTCGATGTGAATTGGCAGCGATTCAACGTCCAAACGTGCGCTCCACTGTTGTCTGCCTTGTATCGCCACGGGTGGTCCCTCCTACCTGCTGACTCCTGCCCACTGTAGACGCGGATGACGGAGAGGGCTCGACCGTGCTTGCGTCGTCCAAGATCACCTTCGCCGGTCTCCTGAACGCGATGGACGGCGTGGCTGCGCAGGAGGGCCGCCTGCTCATCCTCACGACCAACCATCCCGAGCGCCTCTCGCCCATACTCATCCGTCCCGGTCGCGTGGGTGCGTACGATGGCACCACCATCATTGGTGTGCGTCTGCCTTCTAGTTGTGACGGCGTCGCTCGCGTGGTGTTCGTCTGTCCGTTCTCTGTCTTCCGCAAATTGTGGAGCAATCCTTGAGCGCACGTGTAAGGCTTACTGGTCCGACATCTCTACCACCGCAGACGTGCGCGTGCACATTGGAAATGCGTCGGCGTCCCAAATGCGCCGCATGTGCGAGCGGTTCTACGGCAACGTGCCGGGCGTGGACGTGGCGGCACTCGCGGAGGAGTTCGTCGCGGGCCTCCCGGCGTCGTCGGAGGAGAACGCTCGATTGCTCTACGGCGAACAGGCGGGCGATGGGCCGGGGTCTGTTTTTGGCGTGTCCGACAGCGGCGGCATCAGCATGGCACGGCTGCAGGGTGCGTGCGCGTCTCACATCTGCGTGTCATGTCCAGACAGTCTTGAAGCCGATCGCTACTCGTGCCAATTTATTGCATGCGTTCGCGCCTGTTCATTCCTTGCATTGCACCACTGCCCTTCGTACTTTGTTGTTTGTCCGTTTGGCTCTCCGCCTGTTCAACGTTTCCTTTACCAAGCGGCTCAGTCCATCGTGGGCCCAAAGCCCGCCTCTCGTTTCGCTGACACAACACACATTCGCGGCGCAGGACACTTTATGAAGTACAAGCGCGATCCGCGGGCGGCTGTGGCGCACAAGTGGGAGCTTGTAGGCGCAGCACCGGGCGAAGCAAGAGACCAGGGGACGATCGATCTGAGTCAGTGAGGCGCGGTGTGCTACATACAGTTCTCTTTGAGGGAAATGCGGCCAACTACTCCGTGCCAAACCCACTTCGCTTGCACGACCAGGCAGACAAGGAGACGAAGTGTTTGTCGCAAGGATTTTAGTGCTGTCACGACCATGCAGGGTGTTACACGACCATGCAGAGGCAGATAAGGCGAAGTGTTCGTCGCAAGAATTTTAGTGTCACACACGCATGCGCGTACACACAGGCGCACACCAGCAGTTGCGCATAACACAATCACACGCACGCAGACTCAGATATGCAAATCAATGAGACGGGGCGACGCAATTTCAAGAGGGAAATGTACTACCTGCGCGCGGCACAAGTCGACTGCTGGCGCTCTCACAGCTCGCGCGCACGAAGCCTCTCGCTTCTGCCGACGGCCCGCTTGGGCTGCGTTCCGTCGAGACGCCTGCGGCGCGCAGGCATGTCGTCCGTGTCGGCGTCCATGTTCGCCGGACCTCCGAGCTCCTCAGCGATTTCGTCATCGTCTCGTTGGCGCTTGCTGTTAGCGGCCGCACGCTCCATCGCACGCCTGACGACCGCAGCCGCGGGACCCCCTGCTTGGATGAGCCTCTCGATGCGGCGGTCTTCCGTCTCGCCCAGAAGGCGACCGATGAGCACGGCCTTGACGCCCACGGGGGAGACGCCGTTGGCGTTGCAGTAGCGGCGGAGCTCGCCAATTCTGAACCTGTTCAGCCGCTCTGCGCGCGGACCGTCGCCGCTGGTGAGGATTTCGTGGATGCTCCTCTCAGCATCGGACTGCGCGTGGCTTCCGTACGTGTCGATGTGCTGGGTCAGAATGGCGAGGTGCGACTGGATATCGCCCTCGTCGCGCGACCTGCAACCGAAAGTGAGTGCTTGTGTAAGCTGCATAATCCAATAAGGTCTTCGCGTGGTGCGTGCGCCAACAGTACGCCAATGTTCCCGTGCGATCGCGTGTACGTGGACGTGTACGTGCGAGGAGAGCGCAAGAGATGCAAACCGCGCGGATGGGGAGGGGCTCCAGTGCATCTCACCTCCTAGAGGCTTCCAGGACGCCATCGAACTTATCCCTCGCCGCCGCCCTCAGGACGTCGAGAAACGCGCGGCCAATCTCTTCCTGCAGTTCCCTCCGTTGATCGACCATGAGGGCGACACGGCAGTCCGTCCGCTTGCCCCATTGCACGGACGACTGCAGCAGCCACTTGTAGGCAAAGTCCTGCACGACGACGCGCGCCACGCACAGCAGCGCATACTTGGTGCTGTCTCCGCACATCGCGTTCGCGATGGCACCGAGACTCCTCGCGATCGCTCCGCACAGCTGCGCAAGGGAACTCCCCTCGTGGGCGAGATCGGTGAACAGCTCTGCGCACACGGCGAGTGTCGCATTCTCCGCTGTCGTGCCGAGCAGCATGTGGGGCACCGTGTCCACCAACGGAGAGACCAGCCGCTGGAAGAGGGCGTTCCGCACGTCCGTCTCGCTCACGGACGTCGCACTCGCCGTTTGGCGGGCCATGTCACGGAGATTTGCTCCAAACGTCCGCGGATTCGCCGCAATGGCACGCAGACGCGCCTCGAGCGCCCGCTTGCTGTCGGCGCCAATGACTGCGCTGACATTCTCCGACACGGCGCTCGCAACCGATTCGACGACGTTCGTCAGAATGTCATCGCGTGCGCCGCGAATGCGGGCAATAGAGGCGAAAGGCACGGCCTCCCTCGCACCCCTCTGCCAGCGGACGCTCTCGCTCGCCGCTCGAAGACTCTGAATCACGTCGAGATTGGACCGCTGCATCGCCACGCGGCGGCGCATGACCGCCTGGACGATCTCGTCGCGAAGGACAGCCCACGTGCCGAAGTCACTGGGCGTGGACGGCGACATAAAGGGGACGACGGGGCACACGCGGACGGTGCTCATGGCCTCGTTCACGGTCTCGTCGATTTCAGCCTCGCTCGTGCCGGGGCTGCGGCGCCAGAGCTCCGCCCTGATTTCCCTGCGGAGTGACTTCTGCGGAGTGTGTGAACATTCGGTCGCATGAGCAGCGAGTGGTGGCGGTGTAGTGGAGAAGAGACGACTCAAGTCAACAGTTCGCATTCGCTCTCATGCCAGACATACCGTCAACGTGCTCCGCGTTGCTCGAACGCTCTGCTCCGTCAGCCTCCCGCGGCGCAGCGAGAGAACGGAGACCAGAATGAGCACTGGGCGATCGGCGGCAAGGTCATGCACGGCGCGCTCGGCGATCTTGAAGACATCGTCGCGCAGTTCGCCGGGCTCAACAAAGAGCACAATCGCCGCCGCACGGCTGCGCGCGATGTCACGGTACTCGCGGCTGTTGCTCGCCTGCAATCCCTCGGTGTCGATGGCCTCGAAAACCGCTCCGGACGAGTCCTTGAGGCTCTCCGTAGGAACGCCGTGGCGAATCGACTTGACGAGTGCACCGAGCAGCCGCACCAGCTTGTTGTCGCTCTTGCGGAGCGTCGCGTGGAAGCGGTAGAGGCTGAGGCGGCCCTCTTCCATGTTCTGGCACTTGGGCACAAAGCGAATGGTCGCGCCGAGAAGCCCGTGCTGGAGGGCGTCGTCAAGCACGCTCTGCATGTCCGAAACTGAATGCCGGCGGCCAGTCGCATCGAGTGCGGCGCGAATTGCGCGTGTCGACGATAGGTTGTCCTCGATCTCCCCGAACTCCTGCGATTCGCCGCGCTCCAGCATGAACGTGAGCGCGGCGATGGACGCACGCATCTCTTCCGCGCTGAAGGTCGTTATCTTTGAGTTAAGCGTGGGCTCGTGCGCGTACGTCTCGTCCGCGAGCGTCGAACTGCCGTGACCCACGGGGTTGGAGAAGCCCGGCCCTAGGTTGAAGGTGGGACTGATGCTCTCTCTATGGGCGCGCAGTTCCCGCTGGCACTCGGCGCGCCGTGCCCTGCCGTTGGCCTCGTTGATTGCCTCAACGACGACCGCCTTGAGCGGAGCCGGGAGGTCGTTGAGACCCTCCGTGTCGTCGTGCCTGTCGGTGCCGGTGAAGCTGTACGAGTCGCTGGCATGCTGGAAGACATGGGCGCACGTCGTGGTTGTCTTGCCCATTCCCGTGGGACCAACGCACTCGATGAAGGGCGGGGCATCCTCGAATCCCGTCTCTCCGCGAGAGCCGACGTACTCGGCCACGGCCCGCACCGAGTCTCTCGTTCTCGAGATGTCGCATTCTCCCGCGTGATCGTCGGAAACACGAACCACGGCACCGGGGAGGCCGCGCTCGTAGGTGGGCGACCGGCGGTAGACCATTTGGTGGCGTTGCTTGCTTGCTTGGCTTCGTGCTTGCTGGCGATGGCACTGTTACCCCCCGGCCTGAAGGAAGGAACGATTGAGCGAGATGACCTGCAGTGGACGAGTTTGTGGGACGGAAGATGCTGGTTTCTCTCTTGACTTTATAGCGGCAAGGAGAAAGGCAAGGGTGTGTAGCCCCTGTGTGCTGGGGGAGCGAGCACAGTGTGCGCGCGTGCTGTGTAACATTGCGTTAAGGTTGACGGGCAGCACGTCGTGGTCCCCCATGAGCGCGTGAGAGAGTGTATGTGCGTGTGTGTGTGTATGCGTGTGTATGCGTGTGTTGCGCCGGCGCCACTGCACAGTGCTCCCCGCACGTCCGCCAGAATCGATAGCCCGCAATGGCGTGCGTGTGTGCACATGCGTGTTAGGTGCGTGCACGTGCGTGTGAGTAAGTGAGTGGTGGCTTTTGCTGACGGCTTGTGTCATGCCAATGGCTAAGTGAGAGTGACCATGACATCCCATGCTTTGCGCCTCATACGGTGACCGTGTTGGTGGCAGACGACTGAGTTCGAACCAACCGGCGCACGATTGCACCGCACGCTGCTGACACTGCGCAACCTGGCGTACACGTCGTGCACAAACACAGATGCGCATGCAGGCATGCACCACACGCGAGCGCACACACACGTAGACACATGTGCACATGTACGCACCACAAATACGGACACGCACCCACAAACACACACACACACACACACACACACACACACACAAACGCGCGTTGAATGGTGAAAATATTAACCTGAACCACGCGAGTGCTCGGGACTATTCTGGTTTGTGCGTCGTTATTGTCTCGTTGCACATTTGCACGTGTAGACTGTGCGTGGTTCGGAGAATTGACATGCTCGTGCGCTGTAACTCGCACTTGTCAATGCTCAGCAGCGGGTGTTGGGACAGTGACAACTTGCTTTGGTTGGTTGTGTTTATCAGCGCACGTACGCATTCACACGAAACACTCACACGTAGCACGCGCACGCAGGCACGCACACATTCTCACGAAGAGTCATGGTGCGCGACAACTTTTGACTTCGAGCCGAAGAAGGCAGTGTCAATCAAGGGAAGTAACGAATGAGTTTCTCAGCGTACTCGGGAAAGTCCACACGCCGCAGCAGGTTCGCGCGCTCCGCCCTGGAGACCCTCCGCACGTCCTTGCATAGTCTCTTCACGGCGTCGGTGGCTGGTCCCCTGTTGTCCATGAACGCTTCCATCTCGCTCTGGTTATCCAGCAGCCGCTGTGCTAGCTTCGGACGCGGCTTTTCGAGCGGGTCCTGCGACGCCTTGCGCGCCCTCTGCGCGCGAGTTCCGTCACGGTTGGGGCCGGTGGTGCCCTCGACGGTGGCGCGCCGTTGGTGGCTGTCGCCCATGGCCGTATCGGAGTCGAGCGTTGGATCGAGACGGCGGCGCTGTGCGGGCGGTGAGTCGTGGACCCCGCTCGTGCCGCCAGCATGTCCCTCGGAGGCCGTGCTCGCCTCACCGCCGTCGCGAGGACGCTTGTAGCTTGCGAGAGCGCGCTTCCCGGCGGCGGATGCAGGGCCGCTGAGCCTGTCGAGGCGACCGCGGTCGGCGTTCTCCAAGCCGAGCAAGCGGTAAATGATCGTGGCTTTGTAGCCCATCGGGGATATCCCATTCGCGTTGCAGTAACGGCGAAGCTCGTCGACCTTGAACTGCTCCAACTGCGACCAGTAGGGACCATTGCCGCTCGAGAGAATCGCGCGAATGCGCTGCTCGGCATCCGACTCCATGTGAGACGGGGTCGCCGCAACATACTCGCGCAGGACTTCGATGTGCGGCTGGATGCAGCCCTCGTCGAGCGACCTACGGCGGGCGGGGAGGGGGGG
>CALSCQ010001541.1:2500-16631 GCA_943704525.1 Pigoraptor vietnamica | reverse complement strand
CCCCCACACACACACACACACAAACGCACACAAAGACGCACGCTCTCACGCACACACGCACACACATTCACTTTTTGTTTTTCTTGCACACATGCGCGTCGCTATTTCGCGTCGGCTTCTAGCGTGCTTGCTCGATTGTCGGTGCTCCTGGTTGAGTACCAGCACTCAGCTTGCGTATAAGCTATTATGTGTATTGTCCATTCAGTCATGCACTCTCAACCCCGCTCTTTGATATTCTCGTTCGCACTCATTGTCGTAGCGTGTAACGTGCATCGCTTAAATCCGATACGGCTGGAAAACTGAACAAGCTGTGGGCCGGTGGAGACTGAATTGTACAGCAGTTGAAATTATTCGGTGGCCTGGCTATTACGCAGTGCTCAGGTCGTGGGAAAGAACATTGCTCCAAACCCCGCTCGATCGATGTGGTGCCCAGCGTGCAGTGCAGTCACTCGAGGAGAACACTATTATAAGATGCCTTTTTAGGCGCACGTGATGCACGTGCACCTCCCGGACAATGGTTTTGGGTAACCTAAACCTGTTTTAAGGCATTATAAGCCGTATTTCTCTAAATGTGACGTTCGTGTCGACATTCGAAACTATAAATAGAAATATAAGGGGAAACTGTTCCC
Organism: Pigoraptor vietnamica; assembly: GCA_943704525.1. NCBI lineage: Eukaryota > Filasterea > Ministeriida > Capsasporidae > Pigoraptor > Pigoraptor vietnamica. The sequence continues at coordinate 16,002 of CALSCQ010001541.1, read as the reverse complement.
ATCGGAGCTGCGATCTTGGCTTATCGTGGGATTTTAAAATCAATGTTGATGACTGAAAACCAGAGTCCTCAGTATGGCGATCGAATCGGGAAATAAGTTGATTTGGATCGCGATCGCCAGAAAGTATTGTGCCTGAAGAACTTTTCGGCGGGCAACAACAACGCCTTTCACGAGCACGCACGCACACACACACACACACACACACACACGCAGCACACAGCACACACACACACACACACACACACACACACACACACACACACACACACACACACACACGCACACTGTCCCTCCTCGCACCTCTCCCTGATAGACGCGTGATACCGATATTCACACGCAGACACAGACTGTCCACACACAACGGTTACGAGTCACGCAACTCGGGACAATTCGGCAATTTTGCAAACGGTGCTCTCAAGTCAAGTGAGGACGCCCTCGCTATCGACCGAGACAACCACACGGAGTTCTCCGCCGCACTCTCCCCGACGCGACATTGTCGCCCGCGCACAAGCAGACTCGCGCACTCCCGCGACGGCACGCGCGGTTCCCCCTCGTCCGCCAACCGGAGCATTCGCACAGGTTGCCGGAAAAGGTCCGGCGCTGAACACAGGCTGTCCCAAACACGGTCTCAAGAATACCTGGTGAGATGCAGTTCGTGTTGCGTGCACCCACACACACACACACACACACGGAGAAAAAAGCGCACTCGCACACACGCGTTCTCATTTTGAGCCCTTTGCGCACATATGACAAAATGCGCCAGCACCTCCTCGAGGGCGGCGTTGCCATTGCCCTGTCCGACGCACACACTGCGACCTATAAGCGCCGTGCCTCACCGCCCACATACTCTCCCAGAGCTGTCGCGCACAACGGGACGTCGCCTGCGTCCCCTCGAGACTATCCTTCGCGCCGTCGTGCACGCACAGAACCCGGCGACGCGCTCGCATTGCAGTCGCCGCGACGGGGCATGGCCACTGTCGCGAACATGCCGCCCACCGAACCCGCTGCCCGCTACCAATCGAGCGATGCTGTGCCTGCGCCTTCCAGCCCGGCCGCGCGCCTCCTCGGCGATTATCGAATTGTGAAGACGCTCGGAGAAGGCACCTTCGCGAAAGTGAAGCTTGCCGTCCATGTCGTCTCGCAGATGAAGGTGTGTGTGTGTGTGTGTACGTGCATGTGTATGTTTGCATGTGTGTGTGTGTGTGTGTGTACGTGCATGTGAGTGTGTGTGTGTGTACGTGCATGTGTGTGCGCGCGCTTATGCGTGTGTTTGCGCACGTGCACATGTGTGTGTGTGTGTGCGCGCGCGTGACCATCCTCACGCTGCCTCCATTCCCAGGTCGCCATCAAAGTGATCGACAAGCGCACCATCAGTGACAAGTACGTCCTGCAGAACCTCCACCGCGAGGCGCAAATTATGAAGCGCATTTCCCACCCCAACGTCATTCGCTTCTACGAGGAAATCGAGACGGACAACGAGTACTGTCTGGTCATGGAACACGCGGGCGGCGGCGAAATCCTCGACTACATTGTCGCGCACGGCAAGCTGAGCGAGAAGGAGACGCGCCGGTTCATTCGACAGGTCGTGTCGGCCGTCGAGCACCTCCACCAGATTGGGATCGTGCACCGCGACCTCAAGGCCGAGAACCTCCTCCTCGACGACAACATGAACATCAAGATTATCGGTATGTCCGTGCGTGCGTCTGCGACTGTGTGTTGCCTGTTGTGGGCGGGAGGCTGACATGTGCGTGGTGATGTGCGTGATGTGCGTGTGTGGTTTCCTTATGTGTGCATGTGAGTGTGGTGGGTGTGCGTGTGTGGTTATCGTATGTATGCATGTGAGTGTGGTGGGTGTGGGTCGTGTTGGCGTGTGCAATCGCCACTTGCTGATGGCCGCCGTTGCTGTTTCGCAGATTTCGGCCTCAGCAACAACTTTGAGGTCGGCGAACTTCTTCGCACGCGCTGCGGGTCGTTCGAATACACCGCACCCGAACTGATTGCCTCCAAGGCGTACGTCGGGCCCGGCATCGATGTATGGACGATGTGAGTGCCAGTGTCGGCTGTTTGGTAGCAACTCTTTCGTAGCATGCGTGCACACGTGCGCGTGTGTATGTGTCGGCTGTTTGGTAGCAACCTCTTTCGTAGCATGCGTGCACACGTGCGCGTGTGTACGTGCGCGTACGTATCATGTGCGATTGAGAAGCGAATCCTAAGTGGCCCTTTTATCCTCGCAGCGGAGTCAATCTGTATGCGATGCTGACGGGCTGCCTGCCCTTTGTGAGCGACAACGTGGCCACCATCTACTCTCTCCAAGTCGCCGAAAAGTACGACGTGCCGCACGACATTTCGCCTGGTGGGTGGAAGAATGCATTCAAGTGCAACCCTCTCTTGCGCTCTCTCCACTTACGCGTACGCCCACACACACGGCACACCCTCTGCGGGTGATACAGACGGCATTGATACCGTTGCTTACAAACTTCCTCCTTTTCCCCCAACCGCGTACACATAGGCTGCCGCGCGTTCCTCAAGACCCTGCTCACGGTCGATCCGACGAAGCGGCCGTCCATTGGAGAGGTCCGCATGCACCCGTGGCTTAACAAGGACTGCGAGCCACTCCAGGAATGGAAGGGCGCCGCGTACGACGGCGAGTTGGACGCACTGAACGAGGACGTCATCGCGCGCCTCGTGTCGGCCGGTTTCGACCGCGAAAAGGTCATCCGCTCGGCCCGCGGCAACGCGTGCAACAGGGAGGCAGCCGCCTATCGTCTCCTCAAGCAGAGCCCTTTGATGCGGTCGTCGTCGGGTTCGCGCACGGCTGCCGTTCCCCCGCGCAAAGCACACTCGGTGTCGACTGCCGACGCGGCGTCCACATCGCAGCGCCACAGCGTCGCGGGCGTCCCCCACCCAACGCGACCGGCGGCCGCGTACCCCGCCATCAGTGGCAACGCCTCGATCGCGGCGACGAGTGCAGCCAAGCGCGAGAAGGAGATTATCGTCGGCGGGCAGGTGGCGCGCGGCGGTCTCGCTTCCCTCCTCGACGACGAAGACGACGACAACAACGTCATCACCTCGGGCATGCCCCAGCGCCCGCCCGTGCAGGAGCTCCCGGAGCCACGCCGGCGCGCGGAGACGGCCGACAACACGGTCGCGGGCTCAAAGCGGCGCTCCGATTCGATCACGAGCGAGTCTTCGCTTGTGTCGGAGACGATCGAAGACCTCAACGTCAGCGGCAACGCGGGAAGCCGCCCGGTGTCCGGACGCCGGCCGTCGAACGAGAACTCGCTGCCGCAAATCGACGGCGCCACGGGATCATCGCCCGCGACCATGCGCAAGCAGGAGTCGGCGGAGCGTCGGAAGAGCGGAGGTCTCTTTGCATTCTTCCGGAGGACCAAGCGGCCGAGCGTGGCCACGACCGATGCTGCCGACGTCGTCCGCTCCGGGTCGCCCTCTCCGCAGGCGTCCACGCCGACTCCTGCGCCGGCGGATGCCGGCGCGCGCTTTGCTTTCAGCATCACGTCGTCCAAGCGTCCCGAGAAGATTTTGCGGGAGATCAAAAAGGTGCTGCAGACGAACGGCGTGCGTTTCGCGGACGGCGAGCGCGACTCTGTGCTGTGCGCGCAGGGTGAGCTCCGCTTTGAGATTCAGGTGTGCAAGATCCAGGGCCTCGAGCTCAACGGCGTGCGCTTCCGACGCGTGGCTGGGGACATTTGGCACTACACGACGCTCAGCCGAGTGCTCGTCGCCAATATCAAGATTTGAGCCGCATGAAGTGTTCCCGCTGCGTACAATTCTTTACGCGTCCGCGCACTCTTCCTTCTCTTCATCGCGCCATGCGTCGTACGTCTTGCGTTGCGTACGGTCTCCCACTCGCCTTGCTCCCCTCCCTGTTTCTGTTTCCAAACGGCAGCAACCTTCTTGCGTCGTGCGTTCCGCCTTGCGTGCCTGCGTTTGCAACTGTACCCTGGTTAGGGGCTCTTCCTCCTCTCAACTTTCGCTCGCACTTTCATTTGGCAGTGTCGTCTCGGTGTGTGTCTCCACGTGTGGCTGGCCTGCGTGAGAGCGCCCAGTTCCGACACCGCTTGCAATGAAGTGATAATGTATTGGACTCGCCGGTCTGCTTGGTCTGCTAGTCAAGTCTTCGTGGACTAAGTGCGCGCGTGTGTGTGTGTGTGTGTGTGTGTGTGCGCGCGTGTGTGTGTTTGTATGTGTATGCGTGTCGTGTGTTGGGTGTTTGTGCTTGCATGTGTGTGCTGTGTGTACGTACATGCTGCCGGTATGCGCAGCATAGGGCGGCTTGCCCGTCGATTTGGAGATTTGGTTCAAGGGACTGTCGTCCCGACATATGCTTCCACAAGGTCCCTATGACAAACAACTCAACCCTTTTCGCCATGGTGATATACGCAGAAATTCATTCGTGCACGCGACGCAGGTAATACTCGTCCTCAGACCAGCAACGCTCTTCAGATTCGGCATTACGCCAGTCAGTAATCTCCACACACTCGTCCTCCATGTCCGGCATCGCAGCAAGCTCAGCTTCTGAGAACTGTTGAGCACGCGGGCCGTCTTCCCACGAGATAGATCGAGTCCAGTTGGTACTATCGTCACTGTCGCTCCAATCGCCGCGTGCTCCGCCGCTCGGGGCCTTCTCGTCACCTGCAGCCGCACAGCCCTCATCGCCCTCTGAACTATAATCGCTGTCCGTCAACTCGCCCGTGTCCGTTAGTCGAACACGAACAATCTTCGCCGTAAACGCCGCCATTCCTGTCAGTCATTGCGCGGCACGTCTCGGTGTTGCCAAAATATTTGGTCGTTTCGTAGATCACGTGCTCGGGCCCGCACACATAAGTTCGCATGACGCGTGCGTGCGCTTCGCTGAGACCCTCACACACGCCCATAAACGGCCCTCGCTCCGTACCAACCGTGCCGCTCGCGCTATTTCTCCGCCACCGCAACGGCCACTCGTAGAGCGAGTCATACGACACGCGTCCGCACGTGCACACGACAGTGCCGTCTTCGGGTTTCGTCGGCGGAAACAGCCCGTCCCGACACCTGTGCGACGCCAGCGAATGCCCAAGCGCGACGCTGCGGTCGCCGACGCTCACGTCCAGGGCCACAGACAGGAGAAACCTCCACATCGAGCTTTTATCGTACGCGCACGTGCTTATCTGACCTTCCAGTTTCCGACGGCGGTACGTCGGCAGCTCGTCAATTGCCGGCAGTTGCGCACCACGCGCCTTTGGCCATCGCCAGAGCTCGCGGGGGGCGACGAGCACGGCGACGTCAGGAAAGACCTCTGCGGGGTTCTGGGAGTGTTTGCATGGCGCCCAGAAGCATGTCTTCAGTGGCTTGCCGTCGTCGCGGACCGCAAAGTTCGTGAAGTCAGGCACCACCTTCAGCTGTCCAGGAGCCGAGAACACGAGCGACAGAACAACGGCCACGGCAGTGAATGCGCGGTGGGGCTCGACCGCAGGGAACGCGCGCGAAACAGCGTCGACAAACGCCCAACTCATGGACTCCTCTTCGACCATGGGACGGCCGCGGTCCCTTGTACCTTCAAACGCAAACGTGCCCGCGTCCTCGAACTCGCCCGTGGGGCCGACGCGATACTCCAGATGTGCGCGTGTGTGCATCTGATCATGCGACACTTCGTCCGAATCGATGTCGTCGTTGTTGTGATACTTGTCCGCGCCTTGAAGCCACACGAACACGGCCGTGGCATCGTCCCCACCGAGCCGAAACATCGTCCCCACCGAGCCGAAACACGAAGTCGGCCGCCGAGAACAGGAAGCGAGTCACGCCACGCCTCGACGTATTCTTTCGCGAGCCGCCAGCGCAGGATGCGGAGGGTCTGCAAACACGCGTAAATGTCGTCACACCCTGGGATAGCACGGGCCTCGTTCGCGAAAAAAGACTCGCGCATGGAATTGTGACGATCGCGGTTGCCGCTCGGCAAATCCATGCTTAGCGATACGATGGCGACCGGGTTTGTGAGATCGCCCAGCCTCGGTCGAGTAACGCCCGCCGTATCAGAGTCCGATTCGCTGCGCTCAGAACTAGACGCGTGTTCCGATTCACTTTGCACAGAGTCAGTCGTCGAGCTCGCCTTCACGAAGACCCCGTCCAAACGAACAATCGATGGCCCAATAGCGATCCTTCTCCGGCACACAAACACAGCCTGCCGCGACCATGTCTCGCACGTACTTCCTCGCGCGACTGCCGGGGACATCCCACGCGGCGCGATATGCGCCAAAGTCGTCTTCACTCGGCTCGCACCCGACCATCTCACTCACGGGAACCCACTCATGGTGCTTCATGGCGTTCATATACTCGGAACCGACCCGCGTCCAGGCAAGCATCCGGGCGCGCTCGTTGATGGCCTCCACCCACGCACTCGACACAAACGCGGGCGACGGCCGAAGCGAATGGTCACGTGGGAGTCCCGCCGATAACCACACAAAGAAGGGCGGCGTCCAATCATCAGGATCGCCGTGTTCGGCGAACATTCGCGAGAGCTTTTTCCCGCGACGCACAAGCAGCGGCCATCGCATGCGCACGACCTTGTGCACTCGCTCGCGTAACCCGCGACACGTGGACGCAAGACGGCAGATGTCGAACGGATCGAGCACCTCGAGCGACAGGAGGTCGTAGAGGGGATAATGTGTGTTTGTCTACTGTGACGCTCGATGCGGACGCTGACGAAGACGCTTGCCAGTTTCCAGCGGCACTCCAACAGCCGACGGATTCAAACTCTATTGTTTGGTGTGCGTGAGTGTCTTGTGATTCGCCCACGTGACCTTCCGGTTGTCCTGATGCCCCAAATTTGGGCGCCAGTTCCGTCGGCTTCCACTCTCTTCCTCTCTCTCTCTCTCTCTCTCTTTCTCTCTCTCTCTCTCTCTCTCTCTCTCTCTCTCTCTCTACTCGCCCTATCTCACTCGCGTCACTTCGTACGCACAAAGCGCGATCCGCACTCTCACTTGCGCTGCAGAGCACCATTCCGCTCTTGTCCGTCGTGCCGTGACCTGTGTGACCTTTCTTTCGCGACGTCACCCTCTGGACAGCACACGCCACGTATACGGACGCAAGCACAACGCAATCCTACTCTCCGCTCTCTCTTTCTATATAGCAATTGGTCACGTCGCCCTTTTTCCTTTCTTTGGGGGCGTAATAGCTGCAGGGTCGCCCGTGTGCCATGAGCACGCGTCGCGCGGGTGTGTGACTGTTCATTTAATGCGTAACTCTGTCCGCGCATCCATCCATCGCGTTCCACCTGCTCTTATCGCCCTCTTCCCTTGTCACACACACACACGCACACACGCCCTCAAGTGGAGTGGATGTTCTGAAGCATGCACACATCGCTCGAGTAGAGTGGATATTGTGAAGTGTGTCACAGAAGACACGCGTACGCACGCACTGGACGATTTCCGATTGTGATTTTCTGCTTACCGATCTCTTTGCGCATGTTTCAGGCGCACTTCGCGCGGCCGGCCTGTGTCTCCTGGTGCTGTACATTGCAGTCAACTTCCGCGGAGGATCCCCCTCCGATGCGCACGATGGCGCCCTCTCGAGCTCTCGGCGGCTGCTGTGGCGGAGCGACCGGCTTGACAAGGGGAAGATTTACACGTTGAATGCGGCGGACTTGTTGGGCGCCAAGGGACTGAACTTCACGGTGGTGCGTGGGCGGACTGCGCTGCTCTGTCGGTCACGCACACGCAGATATGCACACCTCACGCAACCTCTTTCTCTCCTCATTTCCCCGCGTGCCATGTGCATGTGTGCGTGCGTGTGTGTGTGTGTGTGCGTCATACATTCTCCGATCTCGCTGATGGCACACTACGCCCTCAGGACGACCCCTGCGAGGACATTGAGGACAAGGCAGACAAGTGTGCCTTTGTGCGCATGGACAGCGACTGCCTCCCCGATTCCGGATTCATCAACTACCTCGAGCTCCCCTATTGCAACCTGCCGCACCACTACGGCTTTGCGCTCATCGTCCTCTTTCTGTGGCTCATCTTTCTCTTCGTCGCACTCGGAACGACCGCCGAGGAGTTCTTCTGCCCCGCGCTCAGCGTCATCTCGACGACGCTCAACCTCAGCCAGAACGTCGCCGGCGTGACCTTTCTCGCCCTCGGAAACGGGGCGCCGGACATCTTTAGCGTCATTGCGTCGATCACGGCGTCCAAGCACGGCGCCGCGCTGGCCGTGGGCGAGCTCGCGGGCAGCGGCCTCTTCGTGTCGACTGTTGTTGTTGGGAGCGTCGCGATCGCCGTTCCGTTCTCGGTCACGCGCCGGCCATTCCTCAGGGACGCCGCGTTTTACCTCGTTGCGGTTGCGCTCACGTTTGGGATGCTCGCGGACGGTCACATTTACGCGTGGGAGGCTGCCATTTTCGTCATTCTCTACGTTATTTACGTGCTCGTCGTGGTCATCGGGAGAAAGATATATCAGGCGAACAAGCAGAAGGACGCCGAGAAAAAGCGGCTGTTGGAGGAAGACCACCTTCGCGTGAGCGGCGTCTCGGCTGACGGTGCGTTTGGCGTGCTCCATGTCAAGTATTGCCCGTGTCCGAATTTCATTTCCCTCTTTCTGTCCCTGTCTCCCTCTTCCCCCCTCTCACTCACACGTTCACTCACGCACCCACTGAGACACATACCCAACCACAACACTTACGGTTTCTCTCTCACTCACACGTTCACTCACGCACCCACTCAGACACATACCCAATCAACCCGCTCAGACACATACCCAATCACAACACTCGCGGTTTCTCTCATATTGTGTCCTTGTGCACGCATGCGCTGGGCATGGGGTCCGAAACGCGCTAGCCCATCCGCGCATGACCGCACGTTAACTCACACACCCACTCGACACGTTCTTACACACCCACTCGGCACGTTCTTACACACCTACTCGGACATGCCCATTCACAACACTCACGGTTTCTCGATCATGTTGTGTATTTGTGCATGCTTGCGCTGCAGGCGTCGAGTCCGAAACGCGCGCCCCCAACCCCACCCGCGACCATGCCGGGCCTTCCCATCCGCAGGAGACAGCGCACCGTGTTCACAGTGCTGGGCACGTGGATGCGCACTCGCGGATGCTTTCGTCCGCTTTTGGGGTGGGCGTCGCTGTGCTTGGCAGCGAGGCGATCTCGTCCACATGTCGCCACGGGTGCAAGGCGTGCGAGCGGCTGTCGGAAAGCCACGACGAAGGTTCGAGGAATGCGGGGCCGACTTTTTTTTGGCCTTGTTTTTGTTTTGATGTCCGCGGGGGGAGGACATGGGTGTCGGAGCGCGAATCCTGCGGCGTGTCGTCAGTGTATTGTACGTGAACGTTTTACTTTTTTTATTATTGGCCCAACAAATCGCTCAATGCATTTTGTTCTCTGTCTTCCCTCAGAGTCGCCACTGCTCGGAGCCGTCAAGGAGGAAGCCGAGCTGCCGTGGCACAAGCACCTCGCGCGTCAGGTGTTCGTCACATTCGACAGGGACGTCTTTGACAACGACAACGCATTTGGGCGCATTTTGGCCATCATCAAGGTGGGCGAAAGAGAGGCGTCTCCCCCTCCTCTCTCTCACCAAAGTTCACACACGCACACACACGCGCGCGCACACACACAAACACACACACACACACACACGCGCGCGCGCGCCACCATACACACTCGCATGCTCACGAGTACTCTCTCGTACAGCGTGTCTGCGTTCCGCCTTTTACCTTGTGCGCGCACTAATCGCCGTGCACCAGGTCCCCATCATCGTCATACTCCGCCTGAGCATTCCCGTCGTGGACGAGGACGAGCCCAACTCGAACTGGTGCAAGCCGCTGCAGCTCATCCAGTGCTTCACGGCCCCCGTTGTCGCAAGCCTCATCACCAACCGTACGTCTTCTCTCTTGATTTTTTCGTTGTTTTCCATGTCGTCCGTATCGTTTCTCATTTGGGCTTCGCGCTGTGTCTCGCGCACCCCACGCGCACTATCCACGTGCAAACACCCGTTTTCGTCATGCCTATCATCTTTCCGACTGACGCACGTGCTCGTCCCTCGCGCAGTGTACGGGAAGGAGCTTGCGCCGCACTTCATGGTGTGGGAGCTTGCGCTCATCGTGGGTGCTCTGCTCTTCCTTCTCGTTCTCTTCACGTCCAAGACATCGGAACCGCCGCGGTACCACGCGGTGAGTGTATGCATGCGTACCCGAAGCGCATAGCACGATGCAACGACGATGTCCGACCGTTCCCTCTGTATATTTCGTCCCATCACACACACACACACACACACACACATTATAATGTGTGAAAATTGGACTCACTCTGTTTGTTCGTACCTTCCTTTGTAGATTTTCGCGTTTATCGGATTTATTGCGTCGGTTGTGTGGATTTACGGAATTGCGAACGAGATTGTGAACCTTCTCGAGGTGCGTTTCCGGCTCAATGCAGATCGTGTGGGCGCGCGCGTGTGGTGCTGACAGACAACAACGCCGTGTCCGGCGATGTTTTCTCGTGTGTACAAAGTAGTGCATCTTGTGCTCTGTCGGAAAAATGAGTCTAATTGCCTGATGTCTACTTGCTTGTGCTCTGCCGTAAAAATGGGTCTATGCCTGATGTCTACTTGCTTGTGCTCTGCCGTGAAAATGGGTCTATGCCTGATGTCTACTTGCTTGTGCTCTGCCGTAAAAATGAGTCTATGCCTGATGTCTACTTGCTTGCAGGCGCTTGGTCGGATCTTCAAGATCAGCGATGCGCTGCTTGGCCTCACGGTCCTCTCGTGGGGCAACAGCATTGGCGGTGGGTCGCCTGCTGTTGCCCCTCCTCGCCCACACATACACACACACCCAAACGCCCTCTCGCTTCGACAACAGGGCGTTCGTGAATCTGGTCTCATTCGCTCTGCCACACAGATTACATCGCCAACCTGGCCGTCGCGCGGATGGGCTTCCCGCGCATGGCCGTCGGAGCTTGCTACGGAGCGCCCCTTCTGAGTACGTGGAGCTTCAAGTGTTCAGCATACACTGGTGTCACGTGATTTGCCCGTCCCAGTTTCAAACTTCAAGCTGCACACTATGCATTGGTGCCACCCCCTGTCCAAGTGAATTGCCCGTCGTGCTCTCTAACTCTAAGTCGCCTTTCCCGCAGACATCCTCTTCGGCGTGGGCATTTCGTGCCTCATTGCGACGACCACCATCAGCGATCCATACCCCTTTGAGCTGTCGTCCAGCCTCACCGTCTCGCTCAGCTTCCTCCTCGCGTCGATAGTTTCCAGTGTAATCTTTATGGTCGTGAGCAAGTTTAGCGTCGGGCGTCTGTTCGGCATCTTCCTTCTTCTCATGTATGCCGCGTTTCTCGTGGCTGCCATTGCGGTGGAAGTGCTCAAGGTGTGATGATCTAGCGTGTGGGCGCTGCTGCGTGTGCGTGTGCGTGCCGCGTAACTGAACAATATACTTTTTATGCGTGCATGTGAGCGCTCACTTGTTGGTCCGGATACTGGATGTCACCCGATGTTACCCATGTCACCAGGTGACATCAGCATGTGGTTATTGTAAAATATCACACACCGGCTCCGATCCCATTAAGTTCTTGAAAAGTCATCTCTTGTTCATTACCATAGCTGAGTCATGGGGACGCCGGAAAGCGCGGTTGCGGGCGGGGATGCAGACTTCTCGCTCCTCTTTGGTCTGCCGGAAGAAATCCTTATCCACACGGTGAAGTTTGGGCGGTTCACGCTCACCGACATCGGGCATCTCCGCGCCACGTGCAAGACGCTGCGGTCGTTCGTCGACCGCTTCAGTCGCACGATAAACGAGAGCGTCGTCAGCGACCTTGCCCTCTATTATCCGCTCTGTTACTGGAACTTTGAGAAGGCAGCGAGGAACGGCCGCGTGGAGGTCATCCGCCTGCTGCACGCCATCCACGTGAGAGGCGGCCTTCACTCCAGGTGCCTGCGCCGGGAGGGCCCGTGTTATGCTCTAGACGTTGTGATCAAGTCCGCCATTCGGCACAAGCACTGGGATGTGTTCGTATTTCTCGCGGAAAACTGCCTCCCCACCATGGGCGCTGGCGACTACACGGCAGTCTACTCTGACGACCCAAACAACTGGTCCGACGAGGGCGCGTGGTCGGATCTTTCGCGCGATCAAGTGCTCTTTCTTCTCGACGCGCAGCCAAAGTTCCTCGCTGGAGAAGCAGCGGGACATGCAGTGCAGGGGCCCGTGCGCCGCAGTGAGCCGGACCTCGTGACTCGCATGCTGCCGCACCTGACCGACTACTGGCTTGCGGCCGCGCTCTTACAGTCCATTCCACTCAGCGTGCGGTGCTCCGTGCAGGCGCCGACGAGCGTCACGGAGGCGCTTTACGACGAGTGCCGCCGTCGGAGAGGCGCTGGCGCGGCCGAGTGGATTGTCAGCGTCCCCGACGCCTTCTTCGATTTCGTGACGACGCATTCCGGGCGGACACTCGACCAACTGGGGTCCAAGTCGCTCTGGCGCGTGTTCACGAGTGCGAAGGACGCGCAGGCTGCCGAGCGGTTGCATGCGTTTGGCGTGCAGAGATTGGCCGTGGGCGAACGCGTCGCAGTTATAGCGCGCCTGGTGGAGAACGAGAGCGTGCACACCGGCAGACGCGCTCTCGACAGCCTTGTTCGCACTGGCGACGACACGTGTGCCATTGCGGCGGCCCGTATAACAGCCGATGGCGTGTCGTTGGCCGTTCGCGCCCTGACCGAGCGCTGCGCCATATCCGCGCTTGAACACTTGGCCGCGAACGGCATTCTTACGAATACCATCCCCCACGTCTGGCCGCGGCCTCGCGAGGTGGAAGATCGCCACCCTCTGACGCCCGCTTTCGTGGACTTTATGCTGGCGCAGTGGACGGAGTCGGGAAGTGCTTACAGCGTGCACGACGCCGCGAGCAAGTGGTGCGCGGAGGCCGTGCGGCAGGGCAACGTCGCGCTGCTACGCCACATATGCCGGAGCGTGGACATTGCGGACCCCCGCTTTGTACGAGCGGCCGCCACAGAGCGGCTGGCGGAGAGGGCGGTCGTGGCCGGACACAGCGGCGTCGTGTCGTTCTTAATCGACGTGAACGCCCGCATCGCACCCGTGAAGGACTCCGTAGCGGCACGTCAGCCAAGCTCATTCGATCTCCGCACAGTCCCGTTCGACATGACAGGCGCACTAGATGCAGCCGTGCGAATGGGCAACCTGCGGATGGCGCAGACGATCGACCGTCGCGTGCCGGGACTGCGGGCGTCGGCCGCGTCGGCGTGCAGGTCGCGCCGGTGGAAGCTCTTTCGCTTTGTCATGCGGCGACTTTCCCCCGCCGAACGCGCGCAAGAGTGCGGCAACGACGTGCTGAAGGCGCTGAACAGGGGCGACATGTGCCTCTTTGGGAGCGCAAAGGGAGATGCGACGCGCTCGGAGCGTAAGCGCGTCGAGTTTTGCTTTGACTAGTAACAGAGAGCCTGTAAAAGTACTATACGCGTTTGACACCCTAGTGACACCCTAATTGCTGT
>CALSCQ010001532.1:0-19734 GCA_943704525.1 Pigoraptor vietnamica | reverse complement strand
CACACACACACACACACACACACACACACACACACACACACACACACACACACACACACACACACACACACACACACACACACACACACACACACACACACACACACACACCAGTGGAAAGCGGCGAAAATGGGTCCTCGGCAGGTATGCAGGTCAGTGGCATGCTAGCACCATCTGACGCGGCGACAGCAACGAGAAATGCTCGTACAGTGTGCGTGCAGAGGGCAGCGTTCATTACAGTTTTACCATGACGTCACCTAAACTGCTATGACGCAATTAAGAAGGTAACATGGACCCAATTGTTCAACGGCTCCTGGCTTGATTGCACGGCATCGTAAACGCGCATGCGAGACGCAACGACCCCTTCTGCAGCGTGGAGCAAGCGCAGCAATGGCTCTGCGGGTGGCCGTTGCTGTGGCGTTGGTGGGCCCCTTTCTTTCTCTGTCCCTTTTTCGATATCTTGTTTTCATGACTTTAAGTTTGCTTCGTTTTGAGTCCATTCACCACTTTCTTACCCACGTGCACTCTACGCGTGATGCAGATTGCCGCGGTGTGCGTGAGCGCGGGCGTGGACGCCGGTCATCTCTCCCCCGAGTCGTGGCCTGCGGGCGAATTGGAGAAGTACACGGCAGCGAATGACGCGTACGGCAGTCCTAAGTCAGCCCTCGGCCAGCGCGGAAAGGTGCGTCGCATGGCACGTGTGTCTCTGTGTACGCCATGACACCCGTGAGGTGTGTGCCGCATGGGATGCATCTCAGTGTTGCGTCGCATGGCGTGTCTCTGTGTATGGCACTCTGATACTGTGAGGTTTTGTCTCGTAGTACGTCTCTATACATGTGTGAGGTGTGGCGTTCGCTTGTGCTGACGAGGTCTCCTGCAGGGTGTTGTCGCAGGCACCTCTTCGGCGCTGGCCGCGCACGTGGCGACGGACGTGTTGCGCAAGGGCGGAAATGCCATCGACGCCGCCATTGCCGCATCACTAGCACAGGTGTGCGCGCGCGTTCGGCGCGTACGTGTGTGCTCATGTGTATGCTGAGTGGACTTTTGTATGTGTGTGCGAGGCGTGTGTCTGTACGCGTTTGTACTAGTAGTGTGTGCGCGCGTTCTACCCTTCAACCTACGCATGGTGCGTCCCTTCTGACGGCGCCCCTGCGCTTGAGTTTGTCAGGTGACTGTGGCTGCCGGTGCGTACGTGTCGTTCGCTGGCATCATGACGCTGCTCCACTTTGACGCAAAGACGGGCGAAGTCAAAAATCTCAACGGCGGCTACAACACTGTCCGCAACGGTGCGTGTTTGTCGCACACAAACGCGTGGCCTGAACAGCACACCTGTTGAAAGGGAGCGTGTGATAGTGTGTGCTGTGTGTGTGTGTGTGTACGTGTGCGTGTGCGTGTGCGTGTGCGTGTGTGTGTGTACGCGCGTGTGTGTGTGCTGTGTTTGTGTGTGTGTGTGTGCGTGTGTGTACGTGTTTATGTGTGTGTGCGCAGTGCGCGTGTGTGTGTGATATGACAAGGTGTGTTTGTGTGAGTCCGTACTGCGCGCGTTTCTCAAGCACTTCCATCAACCGCAGAGCACGATGCTAACAGCATCCCCAAGCCCGGCATTGAGCCAAAGGGCCGACAGGTAACCCTCCGTTAATCCCCTTTCGAGCCACTCTTAGCCGTCTCTATGCATGCGCGCCTCGCAGCGAATTTTTTTTGTGTGGATCGCTTGGTCACTCACATACCATAGTGTGCCCAACACGCCCGCCTACTTCTAATAATTTATCGCTTTTTTGAAGATCGCATGTTGGTCGCTCTCTTACTGAGAGCTATTTATTTCTATCGGCCTGAGCAGTGAGTCGTACAAAAACGAGAGACTTGAGCGCTCACTGTCTTCTTCCTTTGTCGCAGGTGCTTGTGCCCGGCTTCATGGCCGCCGCCGAAGAGGCCCACCGAGCCCTCGGCAGCGGCAAGTTCTCCTTCGCCGACCTGCTCGAGCCCGCCATTTACTTTGCCGAGGAAGGTTTCCCGCTCAGCCGGCTCGTGGCGGGAAACCTCAACGCGAAGCGCGCGCTTGTTACTGCGTCGGACGAGGGGCGCGCCGTTTTTGAGAAGGAGCCCGGTGTCATATACGCCGCCGGCGACCTCTTCAAGCAGCCGAGCGTGGCCAATCTCCTGCGGAACGTGTCTGCGAGCGGATCGCAGGTGTGTGTGACTCGTGCTACGCGGCTGTGTGTGTGGAGTGATATGAAGCGCAGGGGTGGATGGCGCTTGCTCTGATGCCAAGTTGATGCCAACTCTTCTATCTGTCTGCTTGCGTAAATGTGCTGGTGGGCGTGCATTTGACTGCGTGTTCCGCTCTTGCGAGGCGCGTCGCTCTTCTCACATTCCCATCCCGTTTTCGTTTGGACCGCAGTACATGTACACGGGCGATTGGGCGCAACGCTTTGTGGCCGCTGTGGCTGCGCGCGGAGGGCGGATGGCAGCGGAGGACATGGCCGCGTGGGTGCACTCGCCGTGCTGACTGCAACTGCGCATTGCCCACTCTCCAATTTATTATGTCAATTTCACTGTGATATGCATGTCAGGCAGCGTGCGCATACAAGTGCACTTCTCTAACAACAACCCCCTCCCTCCTTCCCCTGCGTTCAGGTACCGGCCGCTGTGGACTGCGCCACTGAAGGCGCGCGTGTCCCTAGATGCGGATGGCTCGTCCGCGTTCAATTACTACGGGCCTGGTGAGCCCGGCTGGGGCGGCGTGCAGATTGCCGAGACACTCGCGCTGCTGGGCGAAATGGCGGACGTGATCACGTTGGCGGCGCCGCACGATAAGAGCGGAGACGCGCTATTCTGGCTTGTGCAGGTGTGTGTGCACGGTGTCACGGACTAGTCTGTGCATGTGTAACAAGGTGAATGACAAGTTGCCTTTCTTAGTAATGCGATGTTCGCGTGCAGTGTGCGCGCCTGCGTGTGCCTCTGTGGCGTGTTGCGCTGTTGTGAGATGTGGACGGCTTCTCGGGGACTGTCGCTGCCCCTTGTGCCATTCGTGGCATCACGTGACTGAGCCGCGTGTCCCAACAGGCACTGCGGTGGAGCCCGTTTGTGCAGATGGTGAACTTCTCCGCGCCGTCGCTGCTTGTGTCGGCGTTCCCCGAGCTGCAGGGAATTAACTCGGACGCACAGCGCATTTCGCCCGCATTTGCGAAGATGGTGCGTGCACAGGTTTTCTGTGCGTTGAAATTGTCTGGGCATCGCTCATGATGAGGCGGGCGTGTGCGTTTTGACGTGCACACCCATTCATCGCCCAAATCGCCTCGTCGATTTCAGGTGTGGGCGCTAATGTCGGCGCCGAACGGGACGGAGGACATTGCCGCGCGTTTTAAGAAGTGGGTCTTCCGGGGCAGTGGCGTCGGCGTCCATGCCGATTACGAGGGCGGCGTGGGCAAGCACTCGGATGGCTTTGTGGTTGTGGATGGCGACGGCAACGCGTGCGCGCTCGTGCACTCGATCAACACGCAGCCGTGGGGCACCGGCATTTTCGTGGACGGCGTCGCACTGCCCGACTCTGCGGCGATCCAGCAGTCGCACGTGAACCGCACGGTCCCCGGTGAACGTCTCGCGGACCCCACGAGTCCCGGCATCTTCACGACGGGTGACGATACGCCGTCGGTACTTGCGCTCACGAGCAGTGTGGGGGGTGGTCTCTTTGAGGTGACAGTTGAGGGCGTGTATTCCATGCTGCGGTACGCGCGCACGGCGGGCGATGCCGGCACGACGGGGAAGGTACAGTCGATCGAGTGGAACGGCAATGTGTACCCTGCGAATCAGTCCGCGGACATCGGGCAGTTTGACGAGTCTATTGTCCAGCGCGTGAGGTGGGTGCCTGTGCTGTGTCTGTACGCGGCCGCCAAGGCACGCGGGAAGAGGTGTTTGTACGCCTGTGTGAGGCACTGTCTGCCGCTGGCCGCCGCAATATCATGGTCGTACTCCCATTTGCATCAACGATGCGGTTCTAACTTATCCCCCCACACACACACGCACACACACACAAACACACCGAAACTCCACCTTCGCGCAGGGCGCTTGGCCAGCCGATTGACGAGCACACGGGCAAACCGGGTGACTCGACGGGCGATAAGGGTTATTGGGTCGGCATTCGCGCGCCTATTGACGCAAGCGGCGAGTGGTCCGCCTTCGCTGCCGCCGAACTCAACAGCCTCGCCGAGATTGCGGCGGAATGAGAACCGTGTCTGGTGCCTACTGTTTGTGGACCACTTTAATGCCCGCTGGCTTTCAACACGCACGCACGTGTATTCCCTTCTTTCAGACTCTGCGATCATAAACTGGCTCGGCTTTGTCGCTCCTTTTGTACGTACCACTGTTTGGAGTTGTGGTTCGTTCAATTCCTTTTTCTGCGCTTTATGTGCTGGTACATAAACGCCTTGCACCCTTGGCCCTTTGTGGGTCACCAATCCTCAGGCCTTGTATTTGATGGTGAGAGCCGATTTCTTTTCTTTTTCTTTGTCCCTATCGTTATTTGGCACCAGCAAGCAATCATACAGACCCTCAATAATATGTTATTTAGACAATGTCCACGAGTTGCAGCCGCGCGCCCTTCGCAAGTCGCTCACACAGCAGCGCAATGTGCTTTTTCAGCTTGGTCGCGTCTTGCGGCATCTGAAGCTCCAATTGCACCACTGGCGAGGAAGAAAGAACGAGGGTGGAATAGAGTAAGGAATAAGAACTCTGTCAAACAATTAGATGAAATTTACAGTGTGAGGCGGCGAATGTGTACCTGCGCGTCAAGCGTCCATAGCCATAAAGGCACACACCTTTCTTGTCCTTGCCTTGCCTCGCCAGACACGTCTGAAGGAGAAGCGACACGGCGGCGTCCGTGCGCTCCTCCCATCCCTGTTCGCATTCAGTCAAGGGCGTGAGTCCCGCGCACAGAAGCGGAAATGAGCGTGCGACTGGAGCATGGCTTGGGGGCACAATGCGATGAAGCCATCAACTAGGAGATGTGAGTGAGCGGCAGGCAGACTTGGAGTGCGCACCTGCGGCGACGCGTCCGAGACCGCCGGCGAGAGTGCACTCTCCAGAATTTGCGCTTGCGCATCGTCCAAATTGCATTGTATTCTGCGCACGTCGCACTGTGTGTGAGTCATAGGCTCGTCGATGTACAAGACGGAGAGCGGCCACGCGGAAGGTTGAAGGGAGAGCACCCAAACGCAGCGACGGACAGGTTGATACAGAGTGCGTAAAACACGGATCATGCGCCACCACCCACCGGAGCAGCGCAAGCACGAGGCGCGTCGCACACGCAAGCCGATTCGACGCCCTTGCCAACACGCGCTTGCACTCGAGCTCGCGATCGGCCGCGTCCATTATCTGCACGAAAGAGAAGCCATGTCAGCAACCTGTTGAGCTGATTCTATCCCTGTGCGACTGAGCACTCATCCGTCACTCTGTCGCACAAGATCCGACAAGCAGACAACAACAACCAAGAAAAAAGAAAAAAAAGAAAAAAAAGAAAACGAAAACAAAACGACGGAGTAACAGATGAGGCAAAGTAGAGTAACATCCGGATCAAACGGAAACAAGGGCGCACGCACCTGCTGGTACGCGGATGCCATGAGCATGTCGAGGTCTTGAAGCGGCGCGGGCGTCTTTTCCTTGTACTTGGCAAGGAGGCGCTTCTGCACGCCGCGGAATTCGCCCGCGCGGTCCGACACGAGCGCCTGCGCCTGCACGAGCGAGTGGCGAACCTGCGACAGACAAACGCCCGGGCGAAGTTAAATAGAGGCGGGTGGGAGCACGGTAACGGTTCCTTTTTTCCCTCTTAATAAGCAAGTAGAGTACACAAATAACAGCACGTGCGCAGAATGAAACTGATTAGGGAAATCACTGCACATTCCCATGCAATTACTTGAATCCGACAATTACACAATTACTTCACAATTTTCACTTAGGGTTAAATTTCGGATGCAAAAAAGGCTAGGGTTATAAGGTTAGCGACAAAAGCAATATAAAACAAGGCATGCGGCAATGCACGCACTGCACAACGGCCGAGCAACGCACCGCAAGGTGGTCGTCGATGAGCACAAAATACGTCTGGAGTGGAAGCGCCTCCGTGAACGAGATCGCGAATCGCTCGACACCTGGCCTGCCCGCCTGCGACCTGTGAGTGCGTGCGGGGGCGCCAATGGTGAGCCACGCGAAACAAGTACAAGGACTCGTGTGCATGCAGGGCCAGTTGAGTATCGCAAAAAAAAAGGACAAGAAAGGAGGGGGTCCACACGCAGGGGGTCAAGAAGACACCCACCCAAAGTAAGAGGCCAACCTCGCGATGAGCTCTGACGCCACTAGCCAAAGAGCCTCGAAAGCGTCCGATTGCAGGCGATAGCGACCTGGCGACACGCCGTGCAATGCCGTGGTTATGGGACGGAAGTGATTGGTTTGCGCGCACACACGTAACGCGTGCACGGACACGTTCTCCACATTCACCACAACCAGCATACACGCACCCGCATTCTTCGAAGTGATGATGGACACCTCGGGACCGCAGTGGTACTTGAACCCAACCGCATTCGCCGAAATGGCCGCTTCACGCGACCGCATGTCTGTGAGGTAGCGTGACAATGGTCAGTGGGCGCAGAGAAAAAAAAAATGAGAGCGGTTTTGTAACTTGGGGCGGTGGTTGGCAACAGTTCGCAGCCCTCAAAAGTGCGCCCAAACGCACCGTCGAACAATTCAAACAGCTGGACGGCTGGCCTGTTCGTCTCGAGCGTAATCTGCCGCCATAATACCAGTCAGCGAGAGCGCCCAATGCGCATGAGAAATCACGTACCCCAGCGCAGCTATGGACACAGCTATTTCGGTCCAGTGACAAAACCGCCGAAAACCGTCTTTCGTACACACATGGGACACAAACAACACTCGTGCCATAAACACATAAAAGCCGCCAACTCAATCGGCCCTCTTCCCTTGTACAAACAAGGGGCACCAACAACACTGGTGCCACAAAGCGTCCACACATCACGCCGCCAACTCAATCTGCCCTCTCGCCTTATGCTGCGCGTCCTTCGACGGCGCGGATGGCACGCAAAACAGCGCGAGTGGCAATCGGAATGCGCTGCGGGATGACCGCGGCTCGCCTGCAGCACAAGTGGCACGTGAGCACAGAGACAACGGAGAGTTTCAATCGCACCAACACACGCGCACATGTGTAGCACACACACCGTCGGCATTTGTGTAAGTCACGGCGAATGGGACTTCTGTGGACGTGGGCAACAGCTTCGTATCGCACGTAAATGTGAACGACACAACCGTTGGGTTGGGACTTCGGCTCTCTGCAGGATGCGAACAGCCGTGAGCACGAGCGTGAATGCAGGTGTGATGTTGCGGAGTGCTAAGTCTGGACCCTCAACAATTCCCTCTGCGACCACTAATGCGAGGTACACGCACCGAGGGTGGGAAGCGCCACAAAAGGCGTCGCCGTCTTCACCGGCGGTGGCAGCTGAACCGACACGCGCGCGTCCGACACTGTCCCTGTCCCCGTGTAACGGAGCACCACCTGCGCGGTTACTGCGTCCGCCGGGTCCATCGTGATGCTATCACCCTCTTCCGTCGCCTGGATCACGTGGCACGCAGGCCGCGATGAAAAAATAGAGGCAAACGCCGTGTCAAACACAAAGTGACAACTCGAAGACTCAGGCACACGCACACAAGGCGCACAACGAATCAGTCGCAGAAACAGATCCGGCGGGCATGCGCCGCACTGCATTCAGCGTTCCCACGCACCACGGGGTCGTCCAGGTGGAAGGGGACGATCGGCTGCACAATCAGTTCCTCATCGCCCTCCACGCGCGACGAAGGGCGCGCCTTTGGGGACGACGGCTGGCCGTGGTTTGCGGCCACCCCTGCGTCGCAACGTACATCAATAAACGAATAATTGTATATGACCGTGCACGCGGGCACGCGAAAATGTACGCATATATGGAGGATGCGTGTGTGCGTGGAAATTCGTCCGATGGATGCGTACCGTAGCCCGTGTGTTCGCGGATGACCGTTTGCAGGCGACTGAGCTCGGTCTCAATGGCGGCATAGTTAGGCTCGCGCAGTTCGGGCACAGGGACACTCGACGCACTCGGGTCCGTCCCCAGGAACAGGCACGTGAGGTGCCCCGTGTCGTCCAATGACACGATCAGCCCGTCAATGTCACTGCGGGAAAGAGTGCGTGAGATACACGTCGGCAAATGGCGGCGACTCGCTCTGCCGTAACAGTTCTTGAGCACAGCGCAGGCCGCACACAGACGGAGGTACACACAGTGAGCGACAATTGGGCACACCCGGGCGAGAGTAACGGCGTAACACACGCACCAGAAGGATCCGACGGCGATTGCGACGGGCACCGACACGGCCTTGGCAGCCCACACGAGCCGCGTTTCGCTGTAGATCATGAGACACGCCGTCTGTGACGCAACAATGACGTTGTCACGCACGCCCTCCACTGCAGAGAGGCGACGTTGAGTGCGGCAACACACCAACACTCGCACCCACCCACCCACCCACCCACACCCACACCCACACACACACACACACAAAAAAAAAAAAAAAAAATACACGCATTACGCGCGGCCTTTCACGCTGAGCATTCCCACCTGTGCCCGTTGTGAAGACGATGGTAATAGACGCGGCCTGCACGTTGCCGTACTCGTCGATACTGACAATGTTCGATTCTCCGACAGCGACATAGTACGAGGTCGACGCGGCGAGAATGCCCTTCTGCATGCCGACGATAAGGGTGTCACCAGACTCCGAGATGCGGTAGCGGCCGGGGGGGACCTCGTCCACGGTGTTCTCCCCGGGGCCGATGATTAAGATCGGGTCCTCAAAGTTCTCCGGGATCTTGATCTTCGTCGAGTACTTGAAGCGGACCGAGTTGATGTTGATGGGCACGTTCGTCTCGCCGTCGACGGGCTCGGTCGACACGAGGAAGGGCGCTGGAGGGAGCAATCGCAGTGCGTTGCGAGCGCGATATCAGTACACTACATAGGAAAACACCCTACGCCGACACACGGGGCACGACAACTTTTGTTGCGCGTGCGCACTCGCAAACAGCCAACCGACGTCTTCGCAAGCAAGAGAGCGAGGAGATAGAGAGGCTGCATGCACACGGCGTGCGTCCACACTCACTCCGCGGGCAGTCGTTCTTCAGCGAGTCGTAGTCAATTTCAGTCGACGCCGCCTTGGATGCGATGGCCGCAAAGTTGAATGCGTAGCGGCAGACAAGCGGGCAATTGGAGATGGCGAGGGTGCCGCCGACGTCGACCTTGTATAGCAGTGAGACGCTCGCGAGGTTCCCGAGGTCCTGCAGCCGGAAGTCGCCGCTCACCGTTTCGAGATAGTCGAGGAAGAGGAGCGTCGCAATGCCCGTGCCCTCCACGTCCACAGAGACGGGCGCGGGGTCGTCCTCCGTCCCAATGCGGGTCACGTACATGGGCGAGATGCTTTCCAGGTCCGACGAGCGCAATATCGACAGCGGGCCCTTCGTAATGCTGCCGACGGCCTCGAACGCGCTGAGCGTCGTGAGGCTCGGGTTGTCCGCGATCTGCAGGCTCTTGAGGGTGTGGACGCCATTGAACGCCGAGATCGTCTCGAGATTGGGGTTGTTGGAGATGACCACGTCGTCGAGCTCTGACAGGCCGGAGAACTGGTTGATCGTGACGAGCCCGCCGTTCCCCGTGACACTGAAGGTGCCCACGACGAGTGTGAAGGGGAGGTCGAGGGTGTCGAGCGCCCCGTTGTTCTCAAACACAAAGCCGCCGTCAAAAAGTTCGGTGAGATAGCCAAGGGGCGAGAGATCGACGAGGTTGTCGTTGTTGCGGATGGTGAGCGTCCCCGCCGCGAGGAACTGCGCGACGCCCTCCGGAAGGTACGCCAAGTCCGTGTCGGCGATCGTGACGGCCTCGAACACTCGGCAGCCCTGTGCGTCCATATCCTCGTCGACAATCTCAATTGCGTCGCACACCTCTGCGTGTGACAAGGAAAGAAGAATGAGCCTGTGCGTGCGCCCAAGTGTCACAGCCGAGCGCGGGTGCGTGCAACAATTAGGTATTCCAGCAACAATTATAGAGCCTGTGCGCCCGTGTGACAAGACGCTGCCGAGAGCACTGCAAGGCACAAGGGCTTAACGAAGAGGCCAACCCACGATAGCACTCCGCCCCATTTCCGACTCTCCGATATCCGCTGGCGCAGTCGATGCAATCTTCGGACGATATTCCCGTGCACGACGCACACGCGGGATCGCACGGCGGCGTCGAAAACGAGATCGCAAAGTCAGGGCTTTGTCCACCCAGCGACGACACAAACGCAGCGGTGCCGACCGAGAGGTAGTATGCCTTGCCGAATTGCAGGGAGCCGGCCACATAGATGGACGCGTAATTGTCGGAGATCTCGACGCGGCCGTCGCTGGCATCGATCACAAAGACGTTGCCCTCGTCCGCCGAGAGCACGATAGCGCCGGAGCCGGGGTTGATGTCGGTGGTGAACTCGATGACGATGTAGGTGTCCTCAGAACCGAGCACGCCGAAGTTGTTAGGAGACGTAGTGACGAGGAACGGAACTGCGGGTGGGGTGGGAATGTCAGTCTGTGTGTACGCGCACGCGGGCACTCGTACGCTCACACGCACGCAACAAATACAAAATACTCTCACCAACGACATGAACACGCACACATATACACACAAGCTCGCGCGTGCGCATACGCTCACGCACGCGCAGATACACCCACACGTCACCAATAAGCCACAACCGGGCGTATTATGAGATGGCACATGTACTCACTCAGCGTTGGGCACGACGTCGTCATGTCGCTCAGGTGAAACTGCGCCGTCCCGGCCGTCAAGCGGGCAAAGCGCGGGTAGTCCAGCGCGCCGCGGCAATAGCTCGACCATCCCAAAAACGTGAGGTCCCCTGCGACGGCCCCGAGGTTGTGCAAGTCGAACGAAGTGATCGAGGGGAGGGAGATGAAGAAGACCGAGCCGCCAACAGAGAAGAGGGTGGACATCACGATCGTCGTGAGCGAGGGTAGGTTGGTGAAGCTAATGTCCTCGGTCGTGTACAGTTGCGGGAACTCGATCGACGTGAGCACCGGGCAGTGTGCGACGACGAGCGGACCCTGCTGCACGCTCTGCAGTTGCGAGAAGCCGTTCATGTCGACGAGGTTCGGGTTGCCCTCAATGTCGAACCCCACCGTGCTGATGAGCTGCGAAAAGCCCGAAATGTGCGCGAGGTTGCTGCAAAACCGAATGGCAAACTCGCCGGACGCGCTCAGGAAGCTCCCAAAGCCGGGGAGGTCCGTGACGGGAACGTACGCGATCAGGAACGCGCCGGAGGTTTGGAGGTCGGGAAAGCTCACGTGCGTGAGCAAGCTGTTGTTGCGGACCGTGATGTCGCCGACAGTCCATAGGGGGACCTCCAGCGAAGTGATGTGGTTGTTGTTCTGCACAATAAAGTCGCCGTGGATGGTCACGAGGTCGTTGAAGATGGGGCCGACGCTGAGCACGCTGGGCGCAATCGTCACCGTGCCGAAAACGAACGTGCACCCCGCCAACGACGCAATCTCGTCGCTGTTGTGGAGGACAGAGCCCACGCACTCGGGCGCTGCGAGCATGGGGAAAGATAAATCAGTGCAAATACGAAATAAGCACAAAAAACGTGCGCGGTGCGCACTCACCATAGGTCTGCACAGCCAAATAGGTCGCATCAAACTGCGTGACGTCGTTGCGCACGCGGATTTCGTACGAGATGCTGGCGACGCTGTCAAACTGAATCGAGACAAGCTGGCTCGTCAGCCCAGACACGTCGATGTCCTGCGACAACACACTGCTACCGGGGAAGTCGGGCTCAATGTGGAGTTGAGAACCGGCGTTCGCCGTTTCGCTGAAGAACACCGTGAAAGTCAGCACGCTCCCCGTCTGCTTGTACTGCGGACTGCCGACGCTCAGCGAGAGATACCCGGCATCGACGCTCAACAGCGACGCGGCCAGCGCAACAACCGCAAGTGCCACGCGGCACGTCGACGGCGTCCGAAGACCCATTCTCGCGGAGTTTGCGAAAATCGCTCCGAAGGTGACGCCGGGCGAGCTGGCGACAAACGCCGCTCACGGGAGCGTGTTAAATCTCATGCGCGTCGACCGCTATTCCTGCGCACGAATCCCGCGGTCTCGGGACCTATCGAGCGCCGCCCAGTATGCGTTCGTGAGACCGTCCCAGACCGAAGGCGACGCAATCGTATAACACGATTTGTAGCGTCGGCTGTACTACGTGAGGTCGCAGCGCCGGGCATCGACGTCTCGCTACGGCAGTTCGTGCAAGCTGTGTTGGTGCTGGACACGGACTGTCCGTGCCAATTAAATTGAAAGAGACATGATTTTGTGGCATTAAATTCCAGCCATTTCAGATCAAGGAAACTCACATGTCACCATTACTTCCATCTTTAGAAAGACTGGGAGTTGCTTAGCAATTGATCCGGGGTGTTGTTACGTGTGTTACATCCATTCAACATCCGGGTCAGAGCCGGCGTCAGCTGACGGTTGTAGAACTCTCCCCCAATTGACTTTCTTTTCCTTCTACATGATGTTCGCATCCCGCGTCGTCCTTTCGCTTGCCGTTGTTGGGAGCACACTCGTGCGAGCGCACGCCACCGCGCCCATTTGTTCGCGAGGCATTGCAACGACTCGCGCGACCATGTCGGACGAAGTGTGCAAGGCGCAGGCGGCCGCGCCAGGCGGCGACACCATCTTTGGCAAGATCATCCGCCGCGAGATTCCCTCGAACGTCGTCTACGAGGATGACCTGGTGCGTTAGTCTTCATGCCGCTCCATTGTACGCCGTGTTGATGTGCCTTTTCACTCACTCGCCCCTTTTTGCATTGTTCGACCGTCGCCCGTAACATCTCCGTCAGGCCTTTGCGTTTCGGTGAGTGCCTTGCAATTGGGATGCACACACCTCTCCCTGTTGCTTGCACTGACGTTTGTTGTCGTCTTTGTCGCCGCGCAGTGACATCAGCCCGCAGGCGCCCGTGCACATTCTCGTGCTCCCGAAAAAGCCCATTCCGCAGCTGTCCAAGTCGGAGGACGCAGACCAGAGCGTGAGTTGCGCGCACACCCTGACGGCGACGCTGTAACAGTCTTGTACGTCTGGTCTCTGTCTAGGCTGCTGCACGTGTGTTCACTTGCGCCCATCCTTACTGACGTTTATATCGGTGCGCTATCAACGCGTTTCACATTGCGCTTTGGTACTTGGATTGATCTCTCCCTTCGCTCGCAGCTGCTCGGCCATCTCCTTCTCGTCGCGCGCAAGATTGCCGCACAGGAGAAGCTCGACAAGGGCTTCCGCATTGTCATCAACGACGGTCCCGAGGGATGTGAGTGTCGTAAACAATCGCCGCGTGCACACGGGGGCAGCATACTGATGCACAGCTTCTGTGCCTTTGTCGCAGCGCAATCCGTCTACCATCTCCACATCCACGTCCTCGGTGGCCGCCAGATGCAGTGGCCGCCGGGCTAGTCGCGCGCGCCTCTGCCGGTGTCGTGACCCAATAAGCTGTGTTTGGGATATGCAACGCCCACCGTCAACAGCTTCAGTTCGTTTGCTCGACTGAACGCGAAGCGGTCTAAACACCGGCGACGAAGAAAAGCAGGCACTCTAAGAGTAGCCGTTCAAGGCAAGCGCGCTCAAGTCATATCGGCCTTTAGTAGTCTGGTTGCGCGGCAGCCGGGAGCATGAAGCAAACGGCCTCAGTTCATCAACACTTCCATGCGCACGAGGCGTGCGTTCGTGTCGCCGGGCAGGCGGAACTGGATCATGCCGGAGAATGTCACAAGCAGCCGCGCGCACCGCCTCAGCGTGTCGAGTCGCTGCGTGGGCGGAGAGTGCGGTTCAGTTACATTGCAACAGCCGGACAGTGTTCGCGGTGAAACTACGGCCCACAGGGAGTGAAAAAAACAGCACGCACCTGGTCCCTGCGCTGGCCAAGCGGCAGCGGATAGGTGCCGTTCTTCAGTGCGGCGTACAGGCGGTACAGAATCGTCATGTCGGCGACGAGAATCTCGGCAAAGTTACGGCGGACTTCCTCGGGGAGCGAACGGAAGCCATCCACGCGCGCGGCGAGTTCGCGCTCGTCCGTGGGCACAAGGGCCAGGTGATCGAGTAGCTGCACGTGTGCGCGCAAGTGTCAGAAGCCTGGTAGGCACGATGAACCCTCCAAAGAAACAACAAGAAAACGGCAGGGGCGCACCTGCAGCGCTTCCTCAAATTTGCCGGCGTTGTAGAGGTCGAAGAAGCGGGCAACGTCGAGGAGCAGACGGAATGTGCCGATGAGCGACGACAGCTGGTTGCCGCCGTACGCGCTCGAACCCGCACGCGTGGGAGACGAAAGGCGCGTCCCGATCCGCTGGGCCACCTGCATGAGAATGTCGCGCTCGCTGCCCGGCGCGGGCGGCAGAGCGAGCGCAGGCCCCAATTGGCGGCAGAGCAGCGAGAGCACGCGGTCCGCACTCTGAAGGGAACAAGAGTGTCAGCAAGGCGTCTATTGTGACCTGGTCGAATAAGGCGCCTTGCGCAAGGCAACACCAAACACGCGCAGAAGCGCCGGTTTGCGACACAAGTGCGTGCACCCACATCGGCGAGGTCGTAGAGGGCGATGGCGTCGTGGAAGAGGCCGCGCTCCTCGCAATCCGACGCAATCTGCTCCACGATGCCTGCCAACTCGCGGCGGTCGCGCACAAATCTGTCCACGGCACCAGGCTGCAAGAAGCGCGCACGTGCCGCGTCAACCACATACCACATGCCGTAATTGCCTCTAACAAACGCTACGTACGCGCGCCAACACTCTGCTAGCTACGCTCAGAGATGCCGAGGGAAAAAAAGAGGAAAAGTGGATTCGCACACTGTCGCACATCCGTACCTTTCGCAGGCCATCCGCCGCAATCGATCCTAGAATGGCGTCATAAGCGCCCGTTTCGATGACGAGGTCGCGCACGCACACGTGGAAGAGCGAGCGGTCCCCGTGGACCTTGATGTCGTGGAGAATGTAGTAGTACTCGAGGGCCTCCGCGGGGTCCGTGTGCATGAAGCTGTGCGTGTACGAGATCAGCAGGCGCGCGAGGTTCAGCCGCGCAAGGCCGTCCGACTCGCAGACTGCGCAAGAGTCAGAGGAGAGTGAGCGATTTGCTTACCCCATAACAAGTAAAAAACACAACATATGGACGGTGACAGGGTCGCAGCGAACGAGCGACTCACGTGTCTCGGCGTGGGGATCCAAGGGGAGGCGCAGCAGCCCATAGTGGTTGAGCGCCACAGCAAAGTGAACGGCTTCGACGCGGTACTGTTCGAATTGCGCAAGGTAGTTCACCGCCTATTTCGGAGGGGGACAAAGTAGAGAAGAACGTGTTGGCATTGGAGCCACAACTTGCAGACAAGGCGCACGTCGCGCGTTCAAACGCACCCGCTCAAACTGCACGGAGAGAAGGAGCACGCGAAAGTACACGAGCGGGTTGGCCTGGTTGCGGAAGTGCGACTCGTAGTCGCGAAGGGTCGTCTGCAGGGCATCGACGGTGCCTGGGCCGCGGTCCATGTCCTTCGCGTCCGGCTTCAGCATGAGCAGCTAAACGGTTGGAAAGGGATTTGCCATTAGGAAAAGGCGTCGAAGTGAAATCACTCGGGCATACGTGGCAAAAATGAAGGTGCCGACTCCGTGCGCGCCACATATGCACACGTGCGTGCGCGTGCGCGTGGCACGTGGTAGCGCACTACACACCTTGAACCAGAGGAAATCCTCGACGGTTCCCTCGGGCACGTCAAACTGCTGGTCGTCGATGCGCCCAATCACGTTCAACACGACGAGCTTGAAGGGGTCCGAGCGGCTGTTGCGCGCCTGCTTGTACATCGTCTGGAGCTTCTGGGTGAGAACAGCGCTGCGCAAACGGAGAGAAAGGGATAGAAAAGGGTCAGCACACGAGGGTTGCAGCCGCGCAACGCAGGGACTTCATCGTGCAATCTATCAGGACGTTGCGACGTGAAAGTTACGGTTAGCAGCGGCGGATAGCCTCAGACTCACTTTCCGTTCGAGTCGGCGTAGTCGCGCATGGAACGCGCAAACTCAGAGGACATATAACCTCCAGCCGACGACGACGATTCGCGCGCGACAAAGTCACGTGCCGTTGTGAGGTCGCCGCAACGGAGAGCAAAGTACACCACGCGCCAGAAGAACTGCTCCGACTCGGGCGGCTGTGTCGCACGGAAACTGTCAGCCCATGCACGCCCACGAATTCCCACCAACACATATACCCATCAATCCCACCGACACATATACGCACGCAGCCGCGCATACGCGCACACACGGACACCCATTCACACAGGCACAGACAGACAGGCGCGCGCACACACACGCACACACACACACACACACACACATACACACACACACACACACGTGCGCAGGCACTCACCGTCTGCCCATCCACAACACGCAGGAACCCCTGAATGTTGCCCAACATCGTCGGGTGCGAACCGACCATCGCCGCCGTCGGATTCCGCGCGATTGTGTCCGTGATATAGTCTCGGTACTGGCGCTCCAAGAAGGCGCGTCCCCCCGTGACGAGACGCTGGTAAAGGCGACCGCTTTGCGACGGCGTGCCGTAGTCCTTCACATACGCATTTCGCTCGAGGCCACCGCGTGCGCTAAACTCGCCATTTGCGTCCGCGCCCACCTCACCCGCCATCGACGAGAGGATCCAAAAGCAGTCCGAGATCTCCTTTTTCCGCTGCGCAGGAAAAGGGAGTGATTCGTCAGAGTGATAGAAAAACGCGCGCCGATGGATGTTCCGTACGCAACAACGCAAGTGTAACACACACGCACGCAAAGATCCGCGCACACATCCGCACGCGCGCACGCACCATGTCGTCGATGCGATTGACGGCCTCTCGGAATGCCGTGATGACACCAAAGCTGTGCCCGCGCAGCTTGTGGTCATTCAACGCGCGGACGACGCGCAGGTACGCCAACATGCGCGTGTTGAGCACGGACCGACCGACGACAGCCGCAGGGCCATCCATGGCGCCCGTGGCGATCGGCTGTGAGTGGCAGTGATAGCGACGTTAGCACAGAAACTCAAGGAAGACAATTAGCGCAGTTGAGTCGCCAGAGGACCGCATGCTCTCCCTGTTCTCTACGTTCGCACAGCATCACACAGCATCAGCTCAACCATTTCCTGCGAGGGATGTGGCACGGCACGCACCGTAATGTCGGGCGTGAAGTCGGCCGATTCCGGAATGCGGCCGAGGGTCTCGAGTATCTCGCGCTTCTCCGCCTCCCACTGGTTGGCCATGTTGCGCGTGTGGTTCGCAGTGAACTCGGCGATCGTCTACGCCGAGATATAACGCCACGGAACATCAATCATTAGTGTCCTTCCGCAGCTCTACGTGCAACAGGTCACACACACACACACACACACACACGCAGAAAACTCACGTTCTTCTTCGCCTCTTCGATGGCAGTCAGAATAAGCATGTCGTATTCGTGTCGCAGGTAGCTCTGTTTGCGTGGAAGCGGTGAATATTGGGGACGTCACCTCCATCCCGCACTGCCCTTCAAGTAAAAATGGCCACCCACCTGCACATCTGTGTCCTCCACGGGCTCAAGCGGCTCAAACGTCGACTTGAGGTTGAGGGCATCCAAATTGCGCTTGGCTTCCTCGGGGTCGATGCCGTGCGTTGCGAGCAGATATTGCCTGTGAAACGCACGCACGTCCCATCAAGTCATCAACTCCTGCTACGCTCCTAATGAACAGACACATGAAAGCACGCACACGAGGCGACGACAACGGCATGGCATACGCACCCCTTCAGCGCGGCACCGTCTCCAGGGCGTGCGTGTCGCTGGAGGAGATCCCTCGACGCGCGCTCGATCTGCTCAATGTTGCGCTCGACAGGGGGCAACTCGGTGACCTCATCCAAGGAAGACACGAGCATCACGGACTGCTGCAGAATGTCCGCGAAGGACGGCGCGCGCTCGTCCACCTCCATCCTCCCCGCAACTCCAGTGGAAATGCACGGCGAGCAAAATGTGTCGGAACGACCACGCCGCCCACAGGCGACTAGAACACCTACGGCGCCTCTGTTAAGCGCGTGGGAGACAAC
The DNA here is from genome assembly GCA_943704525.1 of Pigoraptor vietnamica. Classification (NCBI taxonomy): domain Eukaryota; class Filasterea; order Ministeriida; family Capsasporidae; genus Pigoraptor; species Pigoraptor vietnamica. The sequence continues at coordinate 1,548 of CALSCQ010001532.1, read as the reverse complement.
AGAGCCGAGCGCGCTCTCCTTCTCTTCAAACGGGCAGAGGGCCAGCCTTGCCAAAGGGAGAAAATGGCGGCGGGATGTGCAAACGCTGTTGAGCAGTTTCAACATGTGACACTTTTGGCGCCCGACATTTTCCGATCGTAACAGCCAACTTTCCGTCGTAAAAAAGAAATTACGATTGCTTTTTACGTTACGATCCATTAGTCGAAATTTTCCGTCACGGTCCATGTTTCACACCCGTTGACAATCGGCTACTGCCCACTGCCACCGACATCCCTAGCCGATTTGCGCCGCACTTCAACGCCCCGTGCCCTTTCTGCGTTCTTCTCAGCGACGTCCCGTGAAGTGTGCATGCGTGCGTGCGTGCGTCTATCGCGATCACGAGAGAGGTAGTGCTGTCGCAGTGGGTGCAACACCTTCGACGAACTCGCACGGGATCGGCGTGACATTCATATCCCGATCAGCGCTCCGCTGTGATACACAAGGGTCCGAGGAGCCCCGCGGGGCATCCTCACGTAGTGTGTTCGAGCTGTGACGGACTGTCAGTAGGACGATGGACCGACAGTCGGCCTCGCTGGAGGCCAAGGTCGTCGTGCTCGGTGCGCAAGGTGGGGACATGTGCGCATTGAGAGCACTGCATGGACATCATTCTGCGTGTACTGTGGAGAAAGAGGAGTCGCGGTGTTGTTGTGTTGTTGCGTGCGCACGGTGTTTAATCGACGTCTCCGTAATGGGACAAAAGAGCAGTTTGCAGTACTGTGTGCTTAGACGTCCCCACAACCGGCAGGTGTCGGCAAGACATCTCTTGTGGTGCGCTTCGTCAAGGGGTCGTATTCGAACGACATCACGTCTACCATTGGCGCATCTTTCATGACGAAAAAGATGTGAGCGCCGCGTGTAGAGTATAGTGGCGTGGCGGCGTCGTGTTTCAGACGCCGTGATGGCGTGCCGTGTCGTGGCTGTTGTGAGGTATTCTCTACCGTCGCGCTCATGGCATCACCTTGAGTATCGCAGGACGACCGACCACTGCAAAGTGCGGTTGCAGATATGGGACACTGCAGGACAGGAGCGGTGCGTGCGGCGTGCGAGTGCTTGTCTGTGCGATCGCCAACTGGGGCAGTCTTCACTTACCGCAATCTTACTTGCAGATTCCGATCTATGGTTGGTTGATCTGGCGACGCTCGCGATTACCTTGGTCGAGCTGGGGCCATTGTCGGTTGTGACACATTAAGACTGCATAATGCATCCAGTCCGTGTACATTGGAGTTGCCTTCATTGGCTCACTGTTTTTTGTGCGCAGGCGCCAATGTATTACCGCGGGGCCAACGCGGCTCTCCTCGTGTACGACATTACGTCCGAGCCTTCGTTCGAGGACATGAAGTCTTGGGTGCTCGGTGGGCTGCCGGATGTTCGCTCTTGTCGTGTGTGTGTGTGTGTGTGTGTGTGTGTGTGTGTGTGCGTGTGCGTGTGTGTGTGGGGGGTGTGTGTGTGTGTGTGGGGTGTGTGTGTGTGTGTGTGTGTGTGTGTGTGTGTGTGTGTGTGTGTGTGTGT
>CALSCQ010001528.1:0-10250 GCA_943704525.1 Pigoraptor vietnamica | reverse complement strand
GGGGGGGGGGGTGTTACAGAGTGTAAACTGCTACAAACACCACACAACGTACCTTCGTCCCAATCGGCCAGCGAGTCGTCCTCCCACGTCTGACCCGCTGCCGTCCGGATGACCTTCTTCTTGTCCACGGGCGGCTTCGGCGCGCCCGGCACAGCGACCGCGCGTGGCATGAACGCAGCCATTGCGGGGCGCGGCGCAGCGGGCACGGGCGCGCTGGGCACGTAAGGGCCCGCGGGGTATGCGGCTCCTGTCATGACCGACAGTGACGGGCGGGGAGGCGCAGTTACTGTCGGCGGCATGGGGGGCTGCGAGATCGTCGCTGATGGGCGAGGCGCCGCGGGCATGGGCGGTGCGCTCACGTGAGAGACTTTCTGTCGCTTGGCGGGCGGCTCTTCTGGCACGGACTGGATCTCCTTTTCAAAACTGTGGTGCGTATGTGTGTGGGAGAGAGACAGTTGCATTGAGCTGTAGGGAAGTATGACGCACAATAATGGATTGTTCGTGTGTGTATGCGTGCGTATTTATGCTAAATACGCACGAGTGTGGTGAATGTGTGCTTGTGTGTGTGTTTGTGTGTGTGTGTGTGTGTGTGTGTGTGTGTGTGTGTGTGTGTGTGTGTGTGTGTGCGTGCGTGTGTGTAAAGTGGGTGTATCGTGTGCGTGCACTGCAACATCGAACTAACGACCAACGCACCGCGCCAGTTCGTCTTCAAGCTTTGCTGTTTCCACAGCAGCTGTACTTGAGGCGGCAGTAATTTCCTGCTCAAACCTAGAGAGACGAATGGGTGCCGTCAGTGTTTGCAGAAAAGGCGATGGCCGACGGCCCGTAAAAGCTACCACGCCAATTCGAAACAGAACGCACGTGCACATGAGCGAACGACAACGCACCTCGCAAACTCGTCGTCAAGCCCCGCCATTGCTGCAACTGTTATGTATCCCTACGCAAGAAGGATGTTACGCAAGAAGGAGATTCTAAAAGACTTTGTTTCGCAGTTGAGGGAAGGATGCCACGAGCTCTTGTGCCAGAAGGAGCGAGAAGTGCCAGCTGGTCGGAAAAATATTCCGATAAATGAACAGAATGTTTTCCGTAGAATGTCACGTGATTGAAAAGAGTTACCAAAAATAGCGTCCTGGCGTAATAAAAAAATCCCTACGGATTGTCCAGATGATAATAATAATTGTTAATTATGACAATTGTATGGATGTCCGCTGACAAAATAAATTCGTACCCCTCTTGTCATTTGAGCGGAAGGCGTTTCTTGCGATGGCTGTTTTGGGAGGTGCCCTCGGTGTGTGTGTGTGTGTGTGTGTGTGTGCGTGCGCGTGTGTGTGTGTCTCTCTCTCCCCTCTGCTTCATTTGCGCGTTCTGAAACTGTTCCTGTCTGCATCCCCACACGTGACGAGAGACGTGCCTCTTTCTGCTTGCACTGTTGCCTCATCGCGACCACTGATTGTGCTCAGGCGCTCCGCCGTGCGCCGTTGTGCGCGTGAGCTCTGCCGAGTGTTTCCGTCCTCGTTATTCGGCTGTGTGCATAACCGACGACACGGGAGAAGTGTCTGCGATTCAGTGTGGTTGATCGCACGTGTTGCTGCGCCGGTGCGCGGCACTTGCCGTGATGAGGGTGTTCGCTTCGTACGCTCGCACTATGACGGAAACGCGGTGATAGCGTCCGCATCTTTGTGCGTCGGGCGGGCGCTCGCGCGTCCGCGCGTCGCATTGCGTCGATGGACCGCAAGAGAAAGTCGGTGTCTGCGGGTCCCGCGACGACTGTGAACGGCGTTCGCGAGGACAGCCGCATCTTCGTCCACGTTATTGAGGCGAAGAACGTCCCTCGAAAGAAGAAGAAAGGTGCGGGGCGCACACGTGGCACACTGTCTTGCGTATGACGCCGGTTTCTCCGTCCCCCCATCTCTCTCTGCGAGGGCTGATCGCGCACTTTGGCTCACAATTGTTGCCTGCGCGACTCCAGACGGCCCCGTGAGCACGTTTGTGACGGTGACCATTGGGGGGAAGTCTGCGCGAAGCAATCCGATCAAGTCGAGCGCGCCGCCGTCATGGGACTACGAGTGCGAATTGTGCGTATGACACCCTGTGAGCGAGGCAGTGACGCAGTGTGGTCTACACAAGCACGCACATGCACGCCACACACGCACACACGCACGCGCGCAGGCATTGTGTCCTCCCTCTCACGCCATTCTCCCTCACTCGCTCTCCACTTAACACATTCGTATACACACTCTCGCTCTGTAAATTGATCCGACGTGTCGTTTCATTTACGCGCGCAGCTTTAACCTCCACCCCTACTTCGACGCGCTCGTCATCGGCGTGTACTACAACGGGCGCTTTCGGAACACTCTGTTGGCTGAGGCAACCATTCCGCGGGATACCCTCAAGCCGGACGAGTGCGAGCAGCAGGTGGGCGACCGCTGCTGCGCACAAATACTTCCACCCGCACACGTATGCACGTGCGTGTGGGCGATTGCTGTGTGTGTGGCGTCCCTTACTGCGCGTCGTGTGCCGTTCCTCGCCGCTCACGTGCCGTCGCCTCAGGATTGGTATGCGATGGTGGCGAAGGTGCCCCACACGGGCGAGCAGCCGCGCGTGAGACTCAAGTACACATTCACGGTGGGTGGTCACGCGCGTGCCGCGTGCGTCTCTGCGCTGCTGCGAGTGCGTTTTCTGAATCGCCGTGTGCGTATGGATGTGGCACGTGATGTCTTGCTTGGGGTTGCCTTGGGGGCCAATTGGACCTTCGTTGTGACCGTCGCATTTGTTTCCCGTGCGCAGAAAGAGACAATACTGCCGCTGAACGAGTACGAGAAGCTGCTGCTGGTGCGTGTGCTCTGCCGTGTGTTCTTTGCTGTGCTCCCATCACTTGGCCGGTCTTTGCGCGGTTACCATTGGATAGTCTCCGATTGTCCGGCGGACGTGCGCTTGTAAGAGCTACGAGCTCAGCTGTGCATTTCTGCCGTTTTTCGCAGCTTTTGCAAAACCCGGACCTCGAGGCCGTCACGGCGCTGTCGGCGACGTCTCTCAACATGGTCGAGGTGTCGCGCACGCTCATTCGCGTGATGGAGGGCACGGACTCGGCGATACGCTTTCTGAAGAACGTCACTTCGCACGAGATCAACTCGACGTGTGAGTGCACTATTATGGCGGTGGCACTCGCCATGCTTCGCAACCGTTTGCTTGAGCGCGCGCGTGCGTTGCTGTGTTCTTCGTGTGTTTGCGTACACGAATTGTGGGATACATGCGGTGTTTTTCTCTGTCGTTTGCACATTAATAACGCCACGTCGCTTATGCAGCGGACCCCAACGTGATATTCCGGAGCAATTCGATCGCCGCCAAGAGCGTCGATGCGTACATGAAGCTGATGGGCATTCCCTATCTCCAAAAGGTGCTGAGGGCACCCATGAAGAAGATCTTCGCCGACACGCGCTCATGCGAGGTGGACGAGGCGAAAATGGGCGCAGACAAGGGGGACGTCAAGCGGAACGCGGCCGTGTTGCTGTCGCACGTCGAGAACCTCACCACGTCCATATTTGACTCGGCAGACGACTGTCCAATGTAAGTGCACGCGTGTGCGATTGTGTGTGCTTGTGCTGCGCGCACGTGTTGTGTGAGCGCAATTCAGTATGTAGGTGTAAACGTGTTCGTGCATTGTAAGATGAGAGCGTTGCTGGCGTGGCGAGATCTATTCTTCCGTGTTATGTAACCGCCTCCCTTCGTTTGTCCCTGTCGCAGGCCCATGCGTGTGGTGTTCAACCACATCCAGAAGGAGGCCGTGCGTCACTTCCCCTCGAGTGACGTCATCCGCTTCACGTCGGTCACCGCGTTTATCTTTCTGCGCTTCTTTTGCCCGGCCATTCTCGCGCCGAAGAAGTTTGGCATTCTGGAGCGTGAGTGTCTTTCAGGCGGCGCTGTCGTTGTCGTTGAAGTGTGCATGCCCACGCAAGGAAGTGTAGGGGTGTGGAAATGGACGCATTTGGTGTGCCATCTTTTAAGTTTCCCTTTGATAAGTGGTTCGATTTGAGACATGCCTTTTACAGCAATTTGCTCACTCTTTTGAACCATTTTTGGTCTCCAGTGGATCCTCCGGATGCGAAGAAGAAGCGCACTTTGCTGCTCGTGTCCAAGACGCTGCAGAACCTCGCTAACCTCGCCGCGTTCGGGTGGAAGGAGGAGGGCATGCCGATTGAGACGATGAACGAATTTCTCAACGGAAACAAGGACAAGATGAAGGACTTTGTCCGCATGATCTCGGTGCGTGTGCGTGCGCGCGTGTGTGTGCCGCACATGTGTCGTCGCCCGTCGGCAGTTGTGTGAGGATGCCGTGAACTCTTTGGTAGTAGGCGTTTCACGCTTGTTCTGCGTCTGAGAGTTAAGCAATCTTGCGTGTGCGGGTCGTGCTGTGCCTCTGATCACATCTGTGCGCGAAATGCAGTCGTCGGAGAACATTATCGACGTCGACAGTGGCGCATCCACGCGAAAGCGATCACGTGAGTCTCTGCGCAGTCCCTGCCGGCTGTTGTGGCTATGCCCGCTGTGTGCGCCTCCCTGTGACGTCGGACTGACGCACGCATGCGCGCACTCGCAGGCAACCGGTCGCTGACGCGGCGTCCCGACCGCGGCATCAGTATGGGCATTATGGACATTCCCGAAATTGACCTCGAGAGGGAGCTCGCTGCCATTTTCAGGCATCTCGTGCGGACAAGGGTTGACCTCGAAAAGTGCGTGCGTGCTGTCGTCCGTATGTCCGTGTCGTGTGCGTTACACTCTGGCGGTGCGTTGTTTCAACGCTGAGTGCTGACGCTGTCTCGTGCTCGGCCCCTGTTGCCGTGTTTTCCGTGCCCTCTGCGTTTAATAAGCGTTGATACGTGTTGTGGGCGCTGCATGGGCTGACGTTCTCTACTGCTCGGCCCCTGTTGTCAGGTACGTCGCCCAGCACGCCAAGGCACAACCACTTCTGGACGTCGTCAATGAGCTGGAGCAGCGACACAGCTCGACGTCTGTGCTCTCGCGCGCGCCGTCGACATCGGTCGTCAACCCATCCGGCATTTCGCGCAACCGCTTTTCGCTGCGGTTGGGCGGCGGCGCCGGCCACTCGTCGTCGTCTGCGTCCGCCGGGGGCTCGGACGATAAGCAGCAGCTCGTCACGCAATCGCCCGACATTCTGGATAACGTCAAGGGAAAGGACGGCGCCGAACTGCGCTCGGTCGACAGCTTGAGGAGGGCGGCTTCGTTGAAGGATGCGCTCGGGACAACCGCAGCAAAGACGCCCGTGGCACTGTCCACGACCGCCCCGTCGTCGTCGGGTCCGTCCACATCATCGGCGTCGACGTCGGCTGCCGCACGTGACGTCGCGGTGGTACCCACGCTGAGCGTCGCTGGGGTGGAAGACGTCAGCACGGCCGCGTCCATTGGCGACAAACCGGTGGAGGAGGAGGGAGGGACGAGGGACGTCACCGGCACGGCGACCCCCTTGCTCGATGCGATCCCGAAGTCGCTGTCGGTGTCGGTCGCGGCGCTCGCGACGGCGTCGTCGAATGACCAGCTGTTGCCGACGACGGTGTGAGGAGAGCGACGTATCGTGCGTGAATGGCATGGGTCCCGGAGATCTTGCCGTTACGCGCGCAGCGAACTCAGCAGCAATTCAGTCTTTCCCTCCTTCACTTTGCGGCGCCACACGCGTCCAGGCTGGTACTGGGCGGCGTGTGCGTGGCCTCTGTCGCCTGTCGATTGTTGAAATTCACGCGCGTGGGATATTGTATGTCCTCACTGCCTTTGCACAGCCGCGTGTGCACCGCCACGCGATTCGGCGGGGGTGCGCTTCGCGGATGTGGGGGTAAATATATACTCTTTATCAATCAGAGGGCATTTCCATTGCCCGCTTTTTTGAAATGGGCCTTCTGCCTCCTTGTGTGGGAAAGCAAAGCACGGAAACAGAGCAACACGATAAGGCGAAATGGTTTAATCGACGAAATGTGACCCAGGTGCACCGGCGTGCCTCGTATTCGCATGGGCGTGGTACCTAAAAGCCCACTTCTCTGCAGCCGATGCTACGGCGACGTGACCGCGTGGGATGGTGACCACGCAAGAGCGGATGACGTGACATATGTATGGATCATCGCGCTACTTGACGGGATATGTGACGTCCATGTCGGCGCGGGCCTGTCGCACCCAGCTGCTGCTCATGAACACGAGCTGGCCGCGCGGGAGAAACGTCGCGAGAACGGCCGCAATGTCGTCCGGTCGCGATGCAGCCTGAGGGTGGCAGGACGGAGGGTCGAGGGAGGAAGAGTCAAGAAGGTGGTGAGCGATGTCGCGTCAGCTAAAGTAACTGACAGCGGACGAGAGACAGACGGGCAGTGCTTTACCTCGGTGGGCGTTTCGGACAGCAGCGGCGACTTGAATCGTCTGCGTGGGCCGTTGCGACAGGGAAGCCATTACATTGGTGTGGGAAGATTACACGCACATTCACACATCCCTCTGTGTCTCGGTCAGCAAACAGCACTGCACAGAGGAGTGTGTGTGCACACACACCTAATGCGCCCGTCAGACACCCACACGCAAAATGCCAACTTGGCCACATGTATCGCACATGGACGACACGAACATCGCAAATCTCACGCAAAAGTAGCGCACAAACGGGGTGTGAGCGGGCCATCCACTTCCGCCGTGTTTTATCGCAGTTGGACGACGCTCCCACCTGTGCAAGTTCACAACGACCGTAGAGAGCACGTCGCGTGCAAGCGCCACATTCTCATCCGGCGAACACACGAGCGCATAACACGTGCTGCGTGAAAGAGGGTGTGTGTGCTGCGCGTCAGCGAGAGCATGCGATGCTCAAGAAATGTGTTGCGAGAGTGTGTGCGGTGTGTGCGTGTGAGGATACACGAGCCCAGACAGGCGTAGGAGACACACACTACTCTAAGGCGACACACTTTGGATTAGCGGACACCCGGGGATCGTCTGCTGTCCGTACCACACCTTAGCACTGCTTCCCACACAACGACGACGTCTTCCTTGAATGCGTCGCACTGAAGCCGCAAGACCCCCTGCTCCACATATCCCCTGCGCATCCCCACTTAGTTCGTTTTAGCATTATCGCGCACGCACGGCACCGCTCTCCTCTTCCTCGCCACGCACGGCAATGCTCTCCACTTCCTCGCCACGTAAGGCACCGCTCTCCACTTCCTCGCCACGCACGGCAATGCTCTCCACTTCCTCGCCACGTACGGCACCGCTCTCCTCATCCTCGCGCGCACGGAGGAAAGTCGCGACGCACCTTAACACGGGTGGGAGGGTACTGGCGTCGTGGAAGTCTCCACGAAGTGCATCCACAATCGACTCGTTTGCGTCGATGCCGCCGCGCGGTGACCCAAACACACAAGAGCGACGAAATTGAACTTCAGACTGCAATGGAGTTCACACGATTAGGGAAAAGCTCAAACGTGTAGTGCAACTCATGGACACACCCACACGCACGCACACACACTTACTCGCATTCACACTCACCCACACGCGCGCACGCACACACACACACCTCACTCACTCACTCGCATTCACACGCACACTCACACACATACATATTTAAACATCCAATCAACGCACTTGGAACATCATCCAAACTCACTTGCACTCGATCCGCCACTTCGTCCACCTGCTCTTGCCTCCTCTCTCGCGCACTCTTGACCTTCGGCTGCACGAGCGGCCGCGATGCACCGGCGGGCACCGAAGATTGCGCAACGTCGTTGTCAAACTGCGGGTCGTCGCGTGCAAAGTGCGCGACAAAGTGCACGATTGGGTGCTGTGCATCGGCGCCGACCGTTGCGGCGTGGACCACAAACGCAAACACCATGGCGAAGAGAGCGTTTGGGTGAGAGAGAAGCGCGTGTAGTTCGGGCGTTGAATCCGTCGCAATCCGCAGACGACCCATTTCAATGCTGGCTCGCCTGACCGGACAGCAGGCACAGGGAGGGTAACAAGGCCAGCTCGTTTTTTTGTCCACAACGGACTCGCGCGGGTTTCTTCGCCAATGCATTTCTTGTCGCAACACGCGCCGTCGCTGCCCTCTGTCTCACGGCCCAGCGTGCCTTCTACGCTGCCGCTTACTGGCTGTGCTTGGGACTGTTTGCTCTCTCCGCTTTGTTCGCGTGTCCACTGTCCGCGTGTGTCGCCATGCTTGCGACCGAGACGGGCGTCGCCGACGCCGTGTCGTGCAAGGACGAATATGCGCCCGAAGATACCGCGAGAGCGGGTTCGCACAGGTACGCCGTGTGGCGCGAGTCGCTGTGCCTCGTCCCCGTTCTCAATCTCGGAATAGTCTACTGGCGACGACCGGGTTCGGCGCGTGACGTCCAAAACACGCTCAATGCCATCGGCGTTGTCGCTGCGCTCGTGTTGTCGCTCGTCGTTGCGGCACCAATGAGCGTCTCGTACGAGGAGATGATGCTCGCCGACAAGCGCTTTTACTTGAACGGCAACGACACGAACTGGGATTATTACCGCTGGTGGCAGTGGGGCAACGAGAGGGCCGAGATTGGCGGGTACTCGCTTAGCGGCGCCATGGCCGTGCGATTCACCGTCGCCATCTTCGTTGTCGTTACGTCGCTTCTGTCGTCATTGCTCGCGTACTTTTTTCTGGTGGCTGCGGATGTTCGTTCTCTGCGCGAGCTCGAGGTGTGGTGGCGGTTCGGCCGGTGGATTGTTGGCATGTCCATGCTCTCGCTGCTGCTCGGCATCATCTACTTTCTCTCCGGAATGTACACGATTTTCATCGCCAAGTTCCCGGACGAGTTTGTGTCGAGCGACGCGCGCAGCATCTACAACACGGTCGTGCGCTTCTTCTACCTCGTGATCGCGATGGCGTGCTTCGCGTCTTTCGTCGCTGGGCTCGCCAACCGCAGCCTGATGGTATTGCGGCGACGCGGAATTGCGCCGCATGCGCCGTGCAATGACACGGACAAAGGCCGAGACGAGTAAAACAAACGGGTTCTTTTATCCCATTGCTCAAACGGTAATGGCGATGGCTCTGCAGTAGTGCGCCGTAAGGGGGAGACAAAGCACGCAACTTGTGTGTGTGTGTGTGTGTGTGTGTGTGTGTGCGTGTGTGTGTGTGTGTGTGCGTGCGTGAACATACGTGCAACGACGCAATTGTGCAAATTCACCAACAGCGACGTTCATTGCCCTCAGAGCCCCTTTTGCGCAAACTCTTGCGCTTTCGTCCGCAGCAAGTTCTTGGCACCCCAGCTCCCCTCGTCGACCGCCGCGCTCCGTATTAGCGCCGCGCCCCTCCGCTCGTCACGTGGCACTCCGGTCCCGTGGTACAGGAGGTTGCCGAGCCAATACATCGCCCCGTAGTGGCCCATGGCAGCCGCCCTCTCAAACACAGCCGCATCAAACTCCGCAATCCTCGACCGCCGCACGTCGTACGTGCAATAGCCGATTAAGAACAATCCCGCCGCGCACCCGCCCCTCGCAGACTGGACAAAGTGCCGGAAAGCCGCGTCGGCGTTGCTACTGGTCCCGATGCCGTAATAGTGGCAAACGCCCATTTCGAATGCGCGCACGGGGTCGTGCTCGTCACCGGCGTCGAGGAGGAGCGACAAATTCGCGGGCGCAGTCGCCGCAACCTGGTCGGCTTCCCTCGGCCCGCCCAACCAATGCTCATGCAGCACACAGAGGTACAAGTGTGCGCGCGCCTTCTGCACTTCCGTCGCGTCGTCGCCGAGGGCCTCGTTGAAGAGCGTTCGCGCGCGCCGGAACGCAAACGGAGCAACATGGAACGACCGCAATGCGCACTCCAACGGGTGCAGGGCAAGTTTTCCCTCGGGAAAGTACGCCTGCGCCTCCTCGCGGAACGCATCGTCCGCAAAGTACTTGCGAGTGTAATGCGATGACAAACGGTACATGCGATCGTGACGGAGCACGCGAAACAGGCGACTGCACGTCTTGGCCAAGGAGCCCGCCTCCCAGATTGTCAGATGTGGCAGCACGTGAACGATAATTATCTCCGACGGGAGAGTGTCGAGATTCGGTGAAAGGGCAGACATCATTGCAGGCGCACAAGCGATGCCAACACGAAAGTCATAGATGCACACTGGGGCGACGCAACATACATACATACACACATACACACACGCACACACACACACACACACACACACACACACACACACACACACACACACACACACACACACACACACACACACACACACACACACACACACACACACACACACACA
>CALSCQ010001526.1:9984-20782 GCA_943704525.1 Pigoraptor vietnamica | reverse complement strand
CCCCCCCCCCCGCAGCGCCGCTCCCACCTACGAAACGGCGCAAACGCGCATGTTCTTCCACGGGCGCACGGAGACGTGCCGTTCGTGCAGCATTGCATCGACCGAGTGGGCCAAGGCGATGGTCGACAGCGCGCAGTCGGTGAGCTCTTTGGGTCCCGTGTTCTAATGCCACGTTCTCTTCGTCCCCCCATCTTCTGCTAACTGCCTTTTTTTCCCTTGTTTGTTGAATCGCAGATCCAAAACCGCGTGCGGCTGTTCAAGGCTGCCATCCAGTCGCACCTCAAGTACCACGGGGAGGCCTCGCAGGCGCGCGGTGGGTGTCTCAGACCCGCTCCAAAGCGCGCTTATCGCCATCACCCTTCACCTGTACGTAAGATTCACCATACCTCGCGTCTCCCCACATACAGGCTGCGACCGCCACCTTCTCGCCCTGTACGTCCTCGCGAAGGAGGGCGGCGAGGAGCCTCACCGCCTCTACTCGGACCGCTCGTACACGGCGAGCGGCGGCGGCGGCAACTATGTCATCTCGACGAGCCTTATCGGCTACACGCCCGTGTGGGGCGGGTTCACGGCCATGGTACGCCACGGGTACGGCTTCTGCTACAACATTCGCGACCACGGCGTCAACGCGATCGTGACGACGTGGAAGGACGGCGGCGCCGCGCACAACGCCGTTGGCTTCCGCCAGGCCGTCGAGCGCTCGCTGGACGACATCCGTGGCCTTGCCGAGTATGCGGCGAAGAACCCGGAGCCCGCCAAGTCCAAGCTGTGAGGGCTTCTCGTTTGCGCGCGCCGCCTTTTCACGCGGGAAAAAGTATAAAGATGACATATTTTGGCGTAATGACCCCGTGATGGGCGAACAACGCATCGGCCGTTATGCGTCCCGCAACATGCGCTCTATGTCAATATCGCAAGCCCCGCCCTGCCTCTTCTCAAAATCGACCCTCGCCTTGCCATCTCAATCAATGCAGTGAAAGAGACGAGACGAGACGTTAACGTGACACATTCTTCACACGGAATAGCGCGGCCGGCGCGCCCTGTCTTCATTATTATCGCGAGTGGCACTGAAGGCCTCAACCGCCCGAGATCTCACGCGGACGCCACTGCATCCATTTTTCCCGCCGCACACGCGCGCGCCTGCTTCACTACTGCCGTCACGGCAACCTCGACACCCTTCGTGATCGCGTCGAGAGAGTAGGGCTTGTCGATGGGTGGTACGTGCACGAACACGGAGGGCGCGTTTCCCACGCACATGCTCACGTAATATGTGAACTCGCAGAGATACCTGGACCAATTCACGCGCACACAAATCATGAGACTCATACGCGAAAGAGCCATCCACGAAGAAGAGAGGGAACAAAAACATAAACAGATCTCTCGATGAAACCCACAAAGAGAGGCAGAAAGAAGCGAAAAGAAGGTCAAGGACGCCCCACACACGCACCTTCCTGCGTCGCACGACACCTCGCCGCAGATCCCAGTGGCGCGCACAGCCTCCGCAATCTCCTGGCAGTTCAGCACGCACTCAAACGTCTCCTTATACTTCGTGCAGTACTTCGCGTCCAAATCGCACCGTTTCAAAGCCGGGTGCTTTCCCACGACGTCAGGGCTCGTGTACTCCCCCCTCCGTGCGAGTCGCTCAATATGAATCCCGTCCTTCGCCACACCGCAGTGAACGACCGCGATGGGATGCAACTCCTCCCACAGTGCCGGGACAATGGAAGCAACGGCGTCGTATTCGACGGGAAGAAGGCGCGAGACGACGCGCGCACCCGCGAGCTCCCTGCCATCGAGCTGCCTCACGGCCTCCCAGCTTGCGTTGATTTTGTGCGTTCCAAAGGGACCAAAGCCCGTCACGAGCACGACGTCGCCGCCGCACCCGTCCTCGCGCGCGTCGCCCATTGTCAGCGGGAGAACAAGATTGCGGTGAAATGTCCGAGTTAATTATCAAGTCGGCCGGCGGCCACGGCACTCTGGGCGACCCACGTCACCACGACTGATCGAAGTAACTGGCGGGTGAAATATCACTGGCCGTGCAAAGCAGCAAAGACCTTCCCATGTCCGTTCAATGTTATGAACGAGGCCGAAAAAACGCAGAGACGGCAAGAATGTGGCAACGCCGTTTTATACACACACGCCGTTTGATACGCACACGCCGTTAACGCACGCACGGCTGCTCTCGTTGTCGCCGTGGCTCACGAGGCCTGCGTCGGCTGGTCTGTGCCCTTAGCAGCGGCTGGTGCACTGGCTTCGCTTTCGCGCGGAGCGGCTGCCGGCAAGCTGCTAATGTAGTCGGAAATCACGTCACGCAGCGCTGCCCAGCCGTCTGATGGGACAGTGATCGAGGCTCGGTACGTCCCCGTCATCTCGGAGATGCGGAGAAACGTGCCGCTGTTGGGCGAATGTAGGGCGTTGGAGCCAACGGAGGAAGTGAATGGAGGAAGTGAATAGGATGGGGAATGCTTGCTGCGGGAGATACGCGCAGGTGTAGAGAGTCGACAGCCGCACAGTGCATGGGCGAGTTGGGCAGCAACACCCACGCGTGCTTTTTGTGACACCACACTCACCGCGCATTAGAGCCCACGTCCGTAAAGAACCGCTTGTTGTCCACGCGCAGCTCGCGCGGCGCAAGCGCAGGGGACGACTCAATACCCTCGCCTTCCTCCTCGTCGCGCTCACTCTTTCCGTGCGCAATAATCTCGTCGATCGTGTCGCGCAGCGTCGCTATGCCCGTGGACGGCACGACAATGGCCGCGCGGCCCTTGAACACGGCCGCCTGCGAAATCTTCAAAAACCGCCCGCGCTGATTGGCACGCAAATCAAAGTACAGGCGCTTGCCGCCAGCCTCCATCGACTCGGAGCGTATGGGCGGCGCGCGCGTTGAGTAGTCGGCGTCCGCGGGGGACGGCACCGCCCCGACACCCTCGTCTAGTCGCGCCATCGCATCAAGAATGTCCCGGAAGCGCACGGCCCCCGTGAACGGAAACGCCAGCGTGCTCTTGTTCCCGGCGGCATCCAGCTCGGCAATCTTCACGAAGCGACCGCGCACATTCTCCTTCAGGTCGACGTAGATGCGCTTCGACTCGATCTGCACCGTCTTTGAGAAGATTTCGGCCGTCGTCGAGTGTACGTCGGCGGTGTCGTGGCCATCGTGCGCGTGAACGCGCTCTATCTCTTCACCCTCCCCACCCAACATTGTTTCAGAGGTGCGTGCGTGCGCCAGATCCGAAAGGGACAGAGCCCCGCTCAAATTGTAACGAGGCGATGCAGCGAAGGGATGCAGGGAGGAAGGGGAAAGGGAAGAAGGCAGAAGACCCCCGGAATGCGTGGGGCGCGTGTGTTTCGCAATACGGCCAAGTCCAACGCGTACGTAAGTGCGGAATATGAGACTCGATCGATGTGGAAGAAAAGAGGACTCGAGCAAGAAAAACACGATGTGCACGTTACGACAGCCGAAGACGACAAGCAAACGAACGGCACTAACAAAACATGCCCGGGCGTCAATTCGAAGAAGAGTGGGCGTGCGAGGGCATAGCACGTGTCAGAGCCCGTGTATTGCTCTCTCACGGCCAGCTAGACTGGGTCTGTGAGGGCATTGCGCACGTGTCTGTGTGCCGTGCGTGTGCGTGCTGCGCGTGTGCGTGTGTGTGGCGTAGTGGCGCTGCAACGGCCAATGCGGGCATATATGCGTCATATAAATGCGTCGCACGGACACTCCGAACGTACAAAACAGACGCTCGCTGCAGCGACGCGCAGTACTCACACGGCATCCCATGTTACGCAGTGCCAACCGGAACAAGGGGAGGGTGCGCCACGCCGCTTGAATGGGAGGTATGCATGGAACGGCGGGGTGAGAACACCGTCCGGGAAAAAAAAAACGGAGACACGAACGTACGACGAATAATAAGGCGTTGGGCCACTAACGTCAAGCGATTGAGCTGAACCCTGCAACCGGCTGTTGTCGATAGGGCAAGGGGGAATAGCTGGTGCGGGACGGACACTGCTGATCCCTTCATCCGGGGTGAATAAATTGTCTGAATCCGGGGTGTACGGGCTTGTGTTTTTTTCCGGCCGATTCCGACGCGCGCGCCTTCTTTACACAAAACACGCGTCTCTCTCCCTCTTCCACGTTCAAACCTATTTCCCTTCGCTACATTCATTCATTTGACACGTCGTCTTACCTGCTGTCTATGTGAGTCCGCGCTGTTGCTTTTTGTTCTTTTGTGGGGGGTGTTCCCTTTTCGGAGTCGAAAAATATTCCGCCGACGTTCGATTTGCGCGCCACTTTGCGCCGCCGAGATTAGGCCTCTTCACACACGAGTGCAAACGTCCCATCGGTCATTCCACGCTTCTCTCGACCGCTCCCGCACACCGTATTGCCTTCCCTTTCCCTGCTGTGCGGACATCCGCTGTGGTTGAGGACGCGCAGACACAGGCGCGACGCCCTTAAACAGGGGCATGTCGGCGCCGCCGGGCGCCCCCTCCAATGGGGAGGCGGCTGCTCCCTCACAGCCTTCGTTCTCCGTTCTGCTCGTCACGTCGAATGTGGGGTCGATATTTGACGACCCCGAGGTCACGCTGAAGAATTGGATCGAGGAGATTGTCGCGCTCATCGCGCACGAGGTGCCCGATTTCATCGCGGTGCACTTTCAAGAGATCGGCGGAAAGCACTACAAGGAACACATCCGGGAAATCGACCCGTTCTTCGACGCCTTCATTGCGCGCTGCGAGAGCCTACGCACGCAGTACAGGCGCGCGGCGTTCATGTGCGAACGCGACTGGCAGCGGACCGACCGCTTCACCGCGCTCGGCTCTGCATTCTACGTCTCGGAGAAGGTCGCCTCGCAGACGCTTGTGTGGGATGTGGGTGCGTCGTGCTACGTGCCGCTGTCGGATCCCGGCCTGAGCGGCGCGTCTGCCCACGAGCGCTTTTCCGTCCACGAGAAGTTTCCCGCGACCGACTTTGGCCCCGAGTCAAAGTCGCGCAAGGGGTTCATGAAGACGCGGTGGTCCGTGTGCGGCGTCGAGCTCGCCCTCGTCAACCTGCACCTCTTCCACGACGACTCGAACATTGTCGCCTTTGAGAAGTCGCCGTCGCACTACGCAAGGAACAGGCAACGCGCCTTCACGCATGTCGTGCGCAGGTGCTGCGATGCCGCCGCCGCCCCTCTTCTCTCGTCGATCCTTTCCAACCCTTCCACGCCGTCAAAGGCACCCTCGGCGTCTCCGGCGCGAACCCCAGCACCCGCCGCGTCGCACACGCCCCCTCGCCCCTTTGCGCCCGCGCCCGCGCCCGCTGCCGGGGGGTCATCGCAAGCGTCGCCCGCGTCACTGGCCCCTGGACCGGGGTCGCCGTCTCACGAGCCATCGAGCCCATGGCAAGCGCCTCCGGACGTATCTGCGAACTGCGCCATCCCCATTTTCTTCTTTGGGGACTTCAACTTTCGGCTCGACATGCAAGGGACGGTGCGGCATATTGCCGGCGGCGCGTGCGAGCCCCAGCGTGTGCGCAACGAGAGCGGCGAGGAGACGCGCTACATCTACCGAGACTCCGTCAAGACGGAACCGCTGCTCACCTTTGGGGCGCGGCAGTTCTCGACGCGCTCTCCGCAGCGCTTCCTCGAGGGCGGGGGTGCGGAATTCCGCGCGTTTGACATTGAACCCGACCTGCTCCTTGCCCCACTCGGCGTGCTAGAGATGCCGGTGGCCTTCCCACCTACGTACCCTTACAGCGAAACAAACGGCGAGGGCGCCGTCTTCCTTGAGCGTCGCTGCCCGTCGTGGTGCGACCGCGTGCTCATGAACGCGTCCGGGCGCGCGCTCGTCCTCGGTAGCTTGCGTGCATCATCGTCGTCGGTGTCTGCAGAACAGTCGGCGGAGGGACACGGCACCCCTGCTTCGGCCGCGCAAGCGCCCGCCCACGTGCCCTCGTATTCGTCTGTGGCGCATGCCGTGTGCGTCGGCGATCACAAGCCGGTCTTCTTGTCGTTCTCCGTATGAGCGGAGATGTCGCTTGCGTCTGCCTTGCGATTGCGTGTGCGTTCTGCGGGTGCTGCGTTGCGTTTGTGTTTTCTGTGCCGCTCTTCGACTCGTGCGTCGCGTGCTTGGCTTTTGCCGTCGGTTTTGTTTGCGCGTGGCACATTAAATAATTATCTGTGCAGAGGGGTTGCATTGACGACCGTCCGTATGAGTCCGAGAGTGCGAATGCGGTAACCACTGTCCACCGCACGCAAATTCGCGTCTATCATGTACAAGTATGCTGTGGCGAAACTAAAGTCCCCGTGCGTGTCACTCGCGCTCCTTCTTTCAGAACGCAACAGCATTGATTTGCCTTGACTAGGACGACCAAGCACGCACGCGCGACAAACGCCACCGTCAGCTCCACAGCCCCACAACCGACGCACACACAGACTTCGCCAAGAGACGCTCTCTCAGAAGCCCTTCTTGCGCCAGAGCGTGATCTCCTGCTGCTTGAAGTAGCGGCGGTCCTCCTCGTCGATAAGGACGAGGTTGAGAAAGTATCGCACGGAAAACTTCTTGTGCACGTCCTTCATCGTCGGCGTCAGGTCAAAGCCCGCGAGGAACAGGCGGATCGGGATCGACTCGCCTGAGGGAGATCACGTTCGAAAGAATCAACAGAGAAAAAAAAGAAGAAGAGAAGAAGGGCACACAAAGAAGAAGTGAGTGCATACAAGCAGCACCGAAAGGGACCATCGTGATCACGCGAAAGAGAGAACACCCACCCCTCACGGGCGCGCCGTCCATGATCTCGTACTTTGTCACCGTCTCATTCTCATGGTAGAGGTTTGCGCCTAACACGATATTTGAAAGGCGCCAAAATTGAGACGACACGCAGCTCTGCCAACACAGGCCAGGAATGCAGCGAAGCGGGGCAGCTATTGTCCGGAATGGTGGTACGTCTGTGTGCGCGCTTGTGTGCGTATGGGGAGGCGGAGGGCGCAGGAAGAAGGGCGGAGGGCGGAGGAAGAGAGCGGAGAGCTTAGGAATAGGGCGGAGGGCGGAGGAAAACGCACCCGACCCTGTGGACTCCTTCTTGATAATGGCGAGCTCCATGTGCTTAATCTTGATGCGAACGAGGAGAAAGTAGATCTTGCCAACAATCACATCGCGGAGATGGTACCTGAGAGGTAAAGCGCACGAGTCAGCACGCGAACGCACTGTTGCCCCAAGGAGATACGCATGCGCGCACGCATGCACACGCACACACACAGGCACACACACACACACACACACACACACACACACACAAAACACACACACGCACAACACACACACACACACATATGCACACACAAGCGCTGGACCCACTTTGACTTGTTGTACTCAAATTCGATGTGGAGGCAGTCCTCAATGCCGACCTCCATCTTGATCGAGTTGTTCATCTCGGGGTGGTCCTGCAGCTGGTGCACCCACAGGTCCAGCTCCTTCACCACGTCCGACAGCCGCCGCACGATCGTCACCCGCACAAAGTAGCTGCGACGTCAACATCCCGTCAGGCACCCGGCCATTTGCGCACTTCTTTACGCGAAAGAAAGGGACGGTACGGCAACCATTCTCGAGCACGCGCGTGCAGCCACCGATCACACCAACGCCCGCTGACAGCCGAAGACACAACGACACAACACATTGGCGCGCCCACGACCGCGCAATTCAGCACAGTATAGTCACAAAAAGACAGCGACATTAAAGCCTCCAGCCGAGGCTCCGAAAACACCCACCGTAGCCTGACATTGATGCCGTTGTACGACCCATGCTGCTTCTCGACGTTCGCAAACTCAAACGGGTACGTCACGTTTCGCGAGAGCTCGCCGGGCGGGCAGAGCTCCTTGACGAGCGTCACAAACTCGTGGTGGTTGCCGCGGTCGTAGAAGAGCTCAATCTGACCCACAAACTCGACCTTGATGCCGTTGTGCTCGAGCTTCTTGCCCTGCGTCTTGAGATTAATGTGCACCTGTGTGTGTGTGTGTGCGTGTGTGTGCGTATTGAGGGGAGGGGAGGGGAGGAGGATCAGACGAAGCCCCACCGACACATGCCAATCGAGCCCACGGAGAGATGCAAATGACAAAACATAAGGAGAGGGAGCATGCCTTGCAACAGGCCGTCGCCCAATTAAAGCATACATATGCAATGTTCCATTCTCTCTTCCTCTTGCGTCCCATCACACACACACAACACCCAGACGCATGCTCAATCCCTCCGCAGCAAATTGAGCGCCGCCCACCTTCCCGGCGACCGTCTCCCCGTCGTAGAAGAGGAAGAGCTTGTCCTTGTTGCCCTCCTCGCCCTTCACCTCGACCTGCTTGCGCGTGTCCTTGTCGTTCAGCTCAATGTCTATCTCGGCCGTCTGGCCAAACCCAAGGAAGTTCTGGGGACGAGCGAGGCGAAGAGAGAAGGGGGGGTTGAATTAGATCTCTTGTAATCGAACGAGCGAAACAAGCTGGCGCCGGTAAGTGAGGTCTGTTACGCACACCATCTGCCCTTCTATGTTGCACTCCACTAGACATGGAAGCCACTCACCATCTTCCTATGGCCCTTCCTCGGCGGGGGCTAACGCCTGCGAGAAATGCGCACAGACAGTTTACGAATATGAAAATCGCACCACACCCACGCGCAAACTCTGAATGTGCGTTCCAAGTACGAGTTTGACCGGCACGGGCAGCAGGGCACAACGACGAACGCATTGCACGAGTTTGAACATTCCCGCAAGAGCATCTTGCATCCAACCCACGCAACTCACTGCAAATAAACGGCTTGCGTTGCAGCGCACGCCCAGCTGTGTGCGCACCGCCAACTACAACGTCACAGTGTGCGACTGCAGACAGAACGCGCTTTAAGACCAACTCGGTGTGTGCGGAAAATCGAAGCGGAAGTCAACGGAGAAACAGGGCATAAACGGCGGCGTGTATAACAAGCGCCGTGCAAGTGTGTGCGTGAGTGAGTGTGTGTGTGTGTGTGTGTGTGTGTGTGTGTGTGTGTGTGTGTGTGTCCACCCTCTGCTGTTGTGCCAAATTCGAACCGACACTGCAAATTGGAAATATGGAGAAAAACTGAGACGATTGCGAACTCTCTTTCAATTCACAAATCTAAGCTGGCACCCCGGATGATCGTACACTCATACACAGTCACTTTCTATGGAAATGTGAACGAAGTTTATCTATCAAAATGTATGACGACGAGAATGCACCTTTCTTCACATGCGACCCTCCATCAAATGTACTAAATCCCGTTTCAACCAGAGACTATGAAGGTATCGTGCTTATTTTCACTTTGCATACTGATTGTAAGACTAGTTTCATCATAGGCAAATCAATAGACGGACTTGTTCGATAATTCATCACGAAATTGGTCCGGCACCCGATTCACACATGTGTGAGCGCCCTCTCCCAACACATCGCCCTCGCACGGCACTTGAAAGAGCACACTACGTACGACCATTTGCTGCGCAGACTTCAGGGACTGTTGGCTCTGTTGTGCATCATGAAGATGGTTAGTATTTCATTCGTGCGATGCTGTCCTTTTTGCGCCGCACGTTGCAATTAATCTGACAGCCACACCCACACGCAGATTTACATTCAAGGGGGAACTGTCGTCAACGACGACGAGGCGTTTCGCGGTGATGTCCTCATCGAGGGCACGACCATAAAGTGGGTCCCAAAGGAATTTGGCGTTGGTTGTTGTCACATGTGCTCACACTTTACACGCTTGCACTCACAGGGAGGTGATTCGCGATCCCTCGAAGCCCCTCGACGTGCCTGCGGGAACAACTGTCATTGACGCCACGGGCAAATATGTCATTCCTGGTACGCACATGTGCTGCTACTCATTAGTCCGTCTAGCCGCATGAGAGGAAGGTCTTGACGAGTGTGTGCACGGTGCAGGCGGCATCGACACGCACACGCACTGCCAGCTGCCCTTCATGGGGACTGTCGCCGTGGACGACTTCTTCATTGGCACGAAGGCGGCCGTGGCCGGTGGCACGACAATGCTCCGTGGGTACCTGTTTCTTCTGTCGGACTCACGAACGCACCAGCGTGCTGTGTGATGCTTGCTCTTGTGCTCGGCATCTTCTCGTCATGCTGTCCTTGCTACTGATCGTGAAGAGTTTTCTCAACTTAATCTGCCGCAGTGGACTTTGTCATCCCGTCGAAGGGGCAGTCGCTCATCGCCGCGTACGACCAGTGGCGCAAGTGGGCCGATGAGAAGGGTGCGCGAGGCTACCATGTTGTCCGTCCTTGCGTGATGTGCGGGTCGCATCCCAATTTGATTGGCGCCATTGTCCCGAATACCGGGCCTCTCGAACAGTCCGAAAGGCCGTCATGCATACTGTCCTATCCTGTTCGTCCCTGCTACCACTGACAGCGAGCAAATGTGCGCAGTTGTGTGCGACTACAGCTTCCACGTGGCGGTGACGTGGTGGGGCGAGGAAGTCGCCAAGGAGATGGAGGTTCTGACGACCACGAAGGGTGCGTCGTGTGCGTTGTGAATGCGGAAAAGCAGAGAACCCCAGTGACGTGTTCACTTATAATTAGGGTAGATTAACTGCGGGGCATTGAGACTGAACGATGGATGGGACGAGAGCAATTGACCGTATTGCATGTATCGCAGGCATCAACTCGTTCAAGATGTTCATGGCGTACAAGAACGTCTTCCAGCTCACAGACCAGGAGGTGGGGACAGCAGCTTGACATGATCGTGGCTAATGCATGCATGCGGTCGCTAGTGCATAACTCTGTGCGTGTGTGTGTGTTGGTTGTGGGGGGGGGGGGGGGGGGGGGGG
>CALSCQ010001523.1:0-29953 GCA_943704525.1 Pigoraptor vietnamica | reverse complement strand
CAAACACACACACACACACACACACACACACACACACACACACACACACCACACACACACACACACACACACACACACACACACACACACACACACACACACACACACACACACACACACCTGCCGGTCGAGCTCGATGGTCGGCACGCCCAGGCGCACAAAGCGGGCAAACTGGCTCTGCTCCATGTTCGAGAACGACTTGAACGCCATGTTGCGGATGACGGGCGGCAGCTGGTGGTGGTCGCCGATCATCACCACGCGCTTCAGTCGGCTGCGCCCGTCCTCGGGGTTCTGCAGCAGCAGCGGAATGAACGTCTCGATCTCCAGGATCTGCGCGGCCTCCTCCATGAGCACGTTGTCGTACTTGAAGCCGAGGCGCACAAGGTCCCCGCGCTTGAGGGCGGCGTGCGTGCACGTCATCGCAATGATGCGCGCCTCCTTCACGAGCAGAAAGTTGGTCCGGTCGTAGCTCGTGCGCAGCAGCTCAAACGCGCGAAATTCGTCAAGCTCGGTGAAGATCTTGCTGATGTGTCGGTAGCAGCCCTCGGCAATGTCCCAGTCCTCCGCCGTCGCGCGTCCTCGGAACAGCGGCTGCGGCGCATCCGCAAAGTACGAGGAAAAGGGAAACGCGGACGCGATGGTTGCGACGTCGCCGGCAGCGGCGCGCACCTTCTGGCAGTACTCCTCCCAGCGCGCGACAATCTGCGACGAGAGGCGGTGAGCGGTCAACTCAGCATTGATTGCACGCGCAAATCACACATGCACATCCAAATTCGCACCTGGTACAGGTAGAAATGCCCCGCCGTCTCGCACGTGTACGCGACGTCGGTCGCCACGCCCAAGCTCGCCGCAAGTCGCTCGACCTCGCCGAGGAGATGGAGGCGGCGCTGCAAAATAAAGTTCACGCGGCCGCCGCGGCTGAAGTCCTTGTCCGTTTCGAGCTCCTCCTCGCCGTGGCCGAGGCGCAGCAGGTGGCGCTCGTCAATGTCGAGGGCCATGATCTTCTCAAAGAGCTGGTTGAGGGCCTGGTTCGAGTGCGTGACAATGAGGATGCGCTGGTCGGGGAAGCCGTGGTACCAGTTCGACACAATCTGCACGGCCACGTCCGTCTTGCCGGTGCCCGGCGGCCCAACGACCAGCGTGAGCCCCGGCTGCATGCCAGAGTGCACCGCCGCCGCCTGCACGGGCGTGAAGCGGATCGCATTCTGCGCCGAACCGTCCGCGTGAGAGGACGACATTATGCTTACAAGGCACAAACAACAAGCGGCAACACACAAACCACCGCACACGACCAGCACTCACCCGCTTGGGCTGGTTGTACGGGTAGGGCCCGCGGTTGGGCTCGACAAATGGGCGCACCGCAATGCGAAGGGTGCCGTCCGCGTGCGCCATCTGCACGCGGAACGGAGGTACGCACCGCTCCTCCGGCCCCTCGCACGTGACCACCGCGCCTGGAAAGCACTCGCGCAGGTGCGCCAGGTCAAGGAACGTGTCGTTGAAGTCCAGGTCCGTCAGGCGGCCGGGCAGCTGCGCGTACGATGCCGCGGCGGGGTCGCCGTAGCCAAGGAAGACGTCGTGCAGCCAGTCGGGCACCACGCAGCGCGTGTTCATCATGGCGCGAATCGTGTCGAGGACCGCCTTGAAGTTGTTCTCCTTCGGCCGCCGCCGCACAACGACGTTCAGCGTGTCGTACGTGTCGGGATCGGCCGCAATGTCGGCCTGGTACTGGTTCGCGTCCAGCCACACGCGGTACGTGCACCGGTCGCCCTTCGGCTCCTGCCGCTCGCCAAAGGTCTCCTCGATGACCTTCCCGTGCTCGTCCAGCATGCCCTCCACCTCGCACCCACGCACCCGCACGATGCCCAGCGCGAGCGCATCCCCAAGTGCACCCCCGAGACGCGCACGACGCGCCTCCGCGGCGTCACGCGCCGCATCCGTCACGGAGCGGACGGCGCGGACAGTCACAAGGAAGAGCACATCGTGCTTGCGCTGGCCCTGCCACTCGCGGCGGAAGTCACGCCGGCTCTGTGCAAGGTTGATGGTGAGGTCGGCGCGCACGCTCGAGGGCACCGTCTCGCCCAAATTCGGCTTGGCCACCTCGACCACCGCAAATCCGTCGATTGGCAACGCCATCCGAGAAAAGCCCGCAAACACCGTGTCGCCCGTCTCGGTCGTGCGCGGCCCCATGTGGCGCACCGCGTCGATGACGTCTTCGCGAATTTCGTACGTGGACTCCAGGCGGAAGAGGTTGAAGTTGCGCAGGAGATAGTCGTGCACGGTCAGAAACTGCACGTTGAGCTTCGGCAGGGCGAGGCAGTTGTCGGCGTCGTAGTACTCCGAGGGCACCACACTCTCGTCCCACAGAATGGCGTCCGTCGGGTACAGCGGCATGGCGTTGATGGCATCCAGCTGCGACAGCCGCCGCTCGTGGCGCGCCACCAACACCTCGAGGAGAAACGCGCGGTCCGTGCGATCGTGCGCCGGCGACGCCTCCCCCGCGGCCGGCGCGAGGTGCACCAGGCATGCGAGGCGTGCGATCTCGTCGTCCGGCAGGCGGCTCAGGTGCGCGAGCAGCCCCGCGCGCGTGTCCACGGACGCCACGTTGCTCAGCGCAAACTCACGCAGCGCGGGGAAGTGCGCAAATGCCATGCGCTGCAGCGCCACGATGCGCGCGTAGTGCCGGTCCGCCATCTCGGCGTCGTCTAGGGCCACGCCCGTGTGGTCGTTGATCTCAAAGCCCGCATAGAACTTGGCCATTTCGAGCAGGCGCACAAAGAGCCCCCCAACGTCCGCGCCGCGCGATGCCAGTGGCGACAGCTGGCAGCGCACAATCACGTGGTGGTCGTCCAGCAGGGTGTTGAAGTAGCGCCGCGTGGGCAGCTGCGCCTCGAGATCAATCACGAGCTCCAGAAAGCGCTCGCAGTACGACAGCTCGTGCGGCGAAACGGCTGCGACGGCCGCCGCGGGCGTCTCGGCGCCTGCGAGCTTGGCGCCCACCGCATCGAGCAGTCCGAAAAAGCGCGTGATAAGGCGGGAGAAGAATCGGCGCTCGAAGCCGCGGCTTGCGCGGGTCTCATCGTCCGCCTGCGCGTCCTTCTTCGCGATGGCGTTCCACAGCTTGCGCAGCTTGGGCAGCGCCTTGAACTGCAGGGGAAAAAATCAGCACAGCGCGCGGAATGACATTGAGGGGCTGCATAGCGCTGTGCTTGACGGCACGAGAGGGTCCATTGCACGAGGAGGGCGCATCAGGCACAAACATACACGAAGCTGCTCTCCCCACCTCGCTTTCGCGGCGACCGGGGAGAATGCACTGCCAGATGCCAAGAGAGACGAGGCGCTGCGCCTGTTCGCGCACGAGGTCCACTTCGAGGCTGTTGAAGGCGCGCACGACAAACGTCAGCAGCACCAGCTCCTCGCGCAGGGAGAGCGCAGACTCCCCCGACGGCACAAGCAGCTCGAGCACGCGCCGAAAGAGCGCAACGAAGCGATCCGGAGCGTCCGCAAACGCGTCCCATGGCGCAACGCCCCCGCGGCCCTTCTCGTTCACCATGGCGGCGATGCTGATCGCGTGCGCAGTGGACGACGACGGCCCAAAGTGTGGCCACAGGCAGCGCTCCAGGTACTGGCTCAGTTCGAGTGCTTCCGCGCGCCGCTGTGCAAAGCCACTGCCCTTCAGTTCCCGCTCGTACACACCCTCCACCACCGACGGATCAAATGCCGCCGGCGAGTCCTTTGCCCACGTGCTCGCCGCAAGGCGCGCAATGCCATCCACCTCCGACTCGTCCGCAGCAGAGCGAGCGTTAGCACCGCCGCGAGCGAGGGGCGCTACCGAAGGCGTGCCGACAGCGCCGAGAGGCACGGGGCGGCCAGGGCCCCCGCGGTACGCATGTCCGCGATGCACGCGAAAGCCCCCGCGCCCGCGCCGCGCATCATGCGAGCCACTGCCACCACTGCCCCCACTACCACCGCCGCCCCCACCGCCGCCACCGCGCCGTGCACCGCCCGCCATTGCCGAAGCGACGATTGCAGTGCGGAAGGGGATCGACAGAGTGCCGCGTTTCACCCTACACAGCACACAGCTGATGGCAGGTGGTGCGAATCCGGGATTATCCGGGACATGCATGCGTCACTCTGTCGTCACTTCCCCTTCACCGCGCTGCATGGGCAAAAGAGATGCACGCAATTCGTGCGACGTCTGCACCGACTGTGACGAAGCTGTGCGCGGAATGTCGGCCGTCAATGCCGCCAAGCGCGGCTCTGCGGTAAGTCTTCTGTGGGACGATTTTGGGTCGTTGTGTAGTGCGTGTGTCATGTGTGGGAATAAGACGCGTTTGTCAGAATCAACTCGGCGCGTGATGGCGGTGTTCGGTGGTGACATGTCTGCAGTGCCATTATGAGACGTTGCGGAATGTTTCGTGGAACACTCCACAGTACTGCAGTCATATTCGTGGAAGCGAGAGTTGTACTTTCGTTCGGGGACATGTCGTGATTGTGCTCTATGACGTGCGCCTAGGTCTGATGTGCTGTTTTCGCCGTTCTCGTTGCGTGGTTGAGATGCAGTTTTGCACGTTTCTCTGCTGATTGCCCTCCGCAGGTCCGTCTGCCGCCCGAGGTCAACCGCGTACTGTACGTGAGGTCAGTCGCCGGCATTTCACACAAAACACACACGCCCCCCCCCCCCCCCCCCACCCACACACACGTTCACAACGCTTTCTTGTCCATGCACTTACAAATGTTTTATGTGCACACTTTTTCTCGCCTCCTCGTTTAGGCAGGGGCATTTTTTTTTTGGCGTTCGGTCGTTCTGTTGTGGCCTGGTTCTTGGCATCTCTCTTCTCGTCGTTGTTGTGGACAGATGTTCTCGTCGTTGTTGTGGACAGATGTTCTCGTCGTTGTTGTGGACAGATGGCCCTGCTTATGGCCTTTTGCCGTTGGTTGTGATCTGACGCCATTGCTTTCATGCGCAGGAATCTCCCCTACAAAATTTCGGCCGAGGAAATGTACGATATCTTTGGAAAATACGGAGCCATTCGCCAGATTCGAGTGTGAGTGGCTGTTTCTGCTGACGCGCTGGCAGTGTTTGCGCCGTGTCCTCACACAGTGTGGTTGCAGTGGGACGGCGGCGGACACGAGGGGAACTGCCTTTGTCGTTTACGAGGACATTTTCGACGCCAAGAATGCGTGCGAGCACCTGTCCGGGTTCAACGTGCTGGGGCGGTACCTCGTGGTGCTCTACTATCAACCAACAAAGGCCTTCAGCAAGATCGACCGAACGAAGGAGCGCGAACAGCTGGAGCGTGTGAAGGAAAAGTACGGCATCAACGCCGAGCAGTGAGACTTGCGTGCAGCGTGCGGCGGCGTGCGTGCGGCAAATGCAATCGGGTGTTTTCAGGTATATGAACGAGACGCGCGAATATTGAACGCAGTGGCACAGACGCACGCACGCAAATGCGGAACGCGCGCACGCAATCAGTCTTCCTCCGACTCGCTGTGGTTTCCGCCGGCCTTGATCTTTGCGTCCAGCATCTTGAAAAAGTCGTCCTGCGACCGCGTCTGTGTCACCAAACCGCTCTCCGAAGGTTTCCGCTGCGCTTGCACAAACGCCGTCGTGAGCGTGCCAGAGTCTTTTCGGCGCATTCCCTCTCCCGCCATCTTTCGCCCCGCATTCGCCGCTGCTTCGTCTGCAGACGCGCCCGGTGCGGCCGACGTGCTCGCAGCCGCATGTGTTGCCCCATTTTGCACGGGCTCCTCTTTTGCCGGTGCGGAAGGAGGCGCCGGTTGGCTCACGGGGTTCACGGCGCCGTTGCTGACGGGTTTTGGGGGCGGTGCGGCGTCTGCGCTCTTGCTCGAGCCGCAACCCATACTGAATGACCGCGCAAGGCGGCGAACACTCCCACGGACGCCCGCTCAGCAGCAGGGCAGGGCACGAGGCCCAGCGCCCCTGAAGAGTACGAAGAACACGATCAAGCGAGCAATAGTCGGCTTGCGTGGGTCACAACGTCATCCGCCGCCCGCGCACGTTTGAGACGACCGCGCGACTACGACTGCGTCACCCAGCGACACACGCGGTGCGCAAATAGGCGTGCCATGGGCGGCCTCCGCGTGGCCTCCTCTTCCTTGTCGCGGGGTGAATGCAGAGAAGAACAGAATAAGAGCAGAGCAGTCGCGTGCGTGACGAGCGCCGTCCAGAGCCCGTCTTGTGTGCTACGCCTGTTTGCTGTGATGGGCCATTCTGACTGACACCCTGGCAACGCATACGGGGTGGTTACCTTCACCCCGGATTATCCCGAGTAGCCCAGACAGAGGAATGCCGCGAACCGGCAGCCGCTCGGGTGACCGGCGCGCTTGCTTCGTTTGAACTCCGCGCCTTGCTCCGTTGCACATTACGTGGGCTGCCGAGACTTGCCTTCGACGAGCACGAGCTGTGTGGTCATTTCGCGGAAGAGCGCGATAGAGTGGGACTTGTCGTGTCGGCAGACGTGGCAGACCAGTGACTGACGTCGGCGCAGTCGCGGACGGCACCATGGGCTGTGGGGTTCCGTGACAGGGCGGGGGCGCCGGATGCCTCCAACAGTGAGCGCGTGGGACGCGGCGGGGAGAATGCCACACAAGATTAAGTTTGCGGTGGTGCACTGCACTGGGGCGGACGACGAGCACCCGGCGACGGAGCTCGAGGTCCACGGGCCCCTGGTGCGCGGTTGGCAGAGCCAGCGGTTCTGCCCCTTCCCGCAGGCGCTTGTGCTGCAGCTCGCCGAGCACAGCCGCGTCCGCAAGATCCAAATTCTCGCGCACCAGCACAAAATACCGTCGCGCGTAGAGCTGCACATTGGGACGGGCGATGGCCTGGCACCTCAGCCGGCGGCGAGCCGCTTTCTCCGCCTCGGTCACGTGTCGTTCTCTTCGAACGAGCAGTCCGAGTACAAGGCGCGCGAGCTCAAGTCGGTGCACATTGACGCGACGGGGCACTTTATCAAGCTCGTCGTGCACAAGAACCACATCAACCGCCTCAACCTCTACAACCAGGTCGGCATCGTCGCCATCAATGTGATAGGCGAGCCGGCGCCCCTCGAGGCGGGCGGCGCGGTGCACGGCGGCCACGGCGGCGTGCGCGGGAACCTGCACACGCGGACGACCGCCGACGTGGCGGTTGCGAACGTGCTGTCTGCGTTGGGGCAGGCGCCGGCGAACGTGGACCCCGTGCTATTTGGCACTATCAACCGGAATGACCACATTCCCACGACAGAGGACATCACATTCGGTGCGTGTGCGGCGTCTGTGTTGCGGTGCCTGGGCGACCTCTAACACACGTGGCCGCGCAGACATGTACCAAGACCACGAAATTGCCGAGCTCATCCGGAACCTGAGCCGGAGCAAGGAGGAGTGCGTCGCGCAGGAGCGCTACGACGAGGCCAAGCGTCTGAAGGGCGTCATTGACATTCTCCACCGCGCCGGCGAAGAGCTCGGCAAGCTGGAGGTGCGTGGAATGCGCCGGGGGGGCCGGGTGCAGTGGATTGGGTGCTGAGCGCGAGGCTGCAGGTGCGCAAGAAGCAGGCCGTGGCGGCGGAGGACTACGACCTTGCGATGCGCATCAAGCACAATGCGGACGATGTGCGCGCCAAACTGTACGCCCACCTTGGCATCGGCCCGCATGGAAAGCTGGTGCGTGGCTACCGACCCCACAAACACACACACACGCACACACAGCGCAGCCACACGCACACGCACCCAAACCCACACCCACGCTCACCCACCCACACGCACATGTGGGAATGTTAGGCGTCCCTGACGACATGCGCTGCCCGCAGAGGGCGCCTGAGGCCGAGCTGCGTCACATGGTGTCGGCGTCCGGGGCGGCGTCAGCTATTGGGTCCGGACACGCGCCGCCTGGATCTGAGGGGCCTGCGCCTGTGCATCATGTGCCTCGGCTCCAACACGACGTGCCTGCCACGACCACTTCGTCGCGGGTGGCCGTGCCTGAACTTGCGGAGAGCGCGCAGCCCGTGCGTCGATCGGACCCAAACGACGAGCGGCCGCTGAATGTGCGCCGCGGCCCGGGAGCGGCGCTCGACGAGGATCCGAGAGGCTCCGTGGACCGTCGCAGCGCGGCAGACGGCGAGGGGGAGGCGGCGACGTCCCCTCCCCGGGCGCCGCCGTCCCCGCGCCTGCTCCGGAAATCAGGGGGCGAGGGGGCGAAGGCGTCGCCGCGGGCGTCTCCCAAGCCGACGAAGGGGCGGCAGGATCCGAACGACGAGCGTCCGCTGCCCAAGAAGTCGAGGGATGCGGCCGTGTCCCCGCGGGGGCCGCGCGCGGGGGCTGCGGAGGACGAAGGTGGGTGCCGCTGTCGCAGCGGCCCTTTGTGCGTCTCAGTGTGTGATCTTGTACATGTGGGCGCTCGCAGACGGCAGCACACGCACGGGCGCATCGGAAGCACCGGAGGAGCTCACGGAGAAGCAGCTGCGCGAAATGGCCGACATTGTGGAGATTTTCGGCAAGGACCTTGCCGCCCTTGCGCACTCGAAGGTGTGGGCGCATCGCGAGCGCGCATTTGAGAAGGCCATTGCAGAGATGCGCGACCCGGACCATACCGAAACGATGGACCGCGGCGCCGTGTTCCGCGCGGCCATTAGCCTGTGCGTGCGCGGGATGGGCGACAAGATTGCGCACGTGTTTCTCAAGGCGCTCGAGCTGCTCGCGGCGCTGACGAGCGATCCTCGTGCGTCCAAGGCCGAGCTGAGCGCGGGCGCGGACCGCATGCTGCCGCTCCTCATTCTGCGCACGGGCGACATCACGCCGCGCACGCGCGATGCAGCGCTTGAGGCCGTCGTGCAACTCGCGTCGCGGCCTGCGCTGAAGCCGGTGGTAGTGGCGAACCTCATAGGCAATGCGAAGAAGCCGCTGGCGGCGCGTATTCTGCGGGGCAAGCTGGAGGCGCTGGAAAAGCTGCTGGAGGGTGGCCTGGACGAGGACGCGGGGCTGTCGGTGGCGGAGGCGATGAAGTCTCTGCGCACGATGCTGGGGCACGCGAGCGGCGAAGTGCGCGACGCTGCGGTGAAAGCTGTATTGGCCATGTACCGCGTGTGCGGGCCGACCATTGAGGGCCACCTGAAGGGCATTCGGCCGCAGCTGCTCGAAGTGCTGAACGAGGGCTTTGACGCGATCGATGGGCGGCCGAAGCGGACGAAGAAGGTCGCCGCGAAGAAGGACCCCGAGAAGGAGAAGGAGGAGACGGTACGCAAGCTACAGGAGCAGCTGGCCGAGCTGCGGCAGCTGGCGGCGCTTGCGGCCTCTGGGAAAGGCGGCGCGGCGGCCAAGAAGCCCAACGTGGAGGGTGAGTCTGCACACGGGGCACCGCGGACGCGCAGAGGGTGCAGTGCGGATGCGCGTGCCGTGCGCTGACACATGTTGTGTGTGTTGCGGTGCAGCTATCAACGAGGAGTCGGAGCCAGACTCGACTCCGAGTGCGTCGTTCAAAGGCAAGGCGCTTCCCGCGAAGCCAGCGGGAAAGGCACCGGGCGCGAAGGCACCATCCGGGGGATCCCGCGCGGCCGCTGCGGTCGCGCCGTCAAAGGCTGCGATTGTGGCGGCTGCGGCGGCTGCGCGGGCGCGGAGTCGCACGGCGAGTGTGCGCAGTGGTGCGAGTAGCCGCAGCAGCGCGTACTCTGACGAGGACGCGGAGGATGACGGGCGCGCGAGCGCGGCATCGTCAACGAACGTGCGGCGCCCCGCGGCGAAGGCCAAGGCGGCGGCCAGCGGGCGATCGTCCGTGTCGAGCACGCGCGGTGAGTAACAGACTACAATGCGCTGTGGGCATGTTGTCCAGACAAAGACATAGACAAACGCGAAATTGCGCGGGTTCAAAGTATTGATGTGGCGATACGATGTGGCGTTCGCAGGGAACCGGGGACCGGCGATGGAGAAGTGCGTATGGCATAATGGCTGCTTATCCACTCAATTGCACATACGCGAATAGCGCGCGCCACGCAGACACGCACACCACCACGCACGCACACAGTGCGCCCTATTTGCATTGCCATGCATTGTCTTACACGGCGCCGCACAGGACGTGCATCTTCTGTGGAGAGCACGACGACTCGTTCACCGAGGATGCCCTTGACGTGCACTACTGGAAGTCGTGCCCCATGCTCACACAGTGCGCCCTCTGCAAGCAGGTGCGGTGTCCCCCGTGCGCGTGGTCCCTGTGCACACCGCCTCCAAGCTGCCCTGGCACCGCCTTGCTCACCCGCGGCTCATTGTCGCGTGCCTGTTGCAGATTGTGGAGGTCTCTGTGCTGCGCGACCACCACTTGAACGAGTGCGAGCGCCGCGGGGAAATGCGCCAGTGCAAGCGGTGCCAGGAGGCCATTCCGCGCGCAGAATACGAAGCGCACGTCAAGGCCAAGCACTGCCACGGTGGGTTGGTGCTGCACCGCAGAGCTGCGGGACATGTTTTAATTGCCCTCCATCCACCGCCCTCGTCCACGCAGTCGCGCAGCCGGCGTCGGCGGCCAACCGATGCCCGCTGTGCCACGACAACATTCCGCCGGGGGAGGCTGGCTGGCGCAGGCACCTCATGGGCCCCGACCCGTGCCCAGAGAGCAAACGCGCCCGCCGCGAGGGCACGGCGTCGGCGGCAGAGGCGCGCAAGAAGGGGCCTGCGCAACGGCCGGCGCCAAGCGGTGCGCGCCAGGGGCCGCCGGCTGCAAAGAGCAAGATTCCGCTGCCGGGCCAGCGCGGGCGTTCCACGACCGTGACTGTCAAGTGAGCCAGGGCGGGGGTCACAAGGGGCGCAGTTTCGGTTGCGTGCGGCGCGTCGTCTTGAATGTATGCACTGCGCCCGGCGTGCGAAGGAGAAAGAGCCTTGCGTACTGCTTAGAGTGGGTCCGCCGGCTCGCTGCTGTCGACATGCCGCGCGAGCGCAATTTGCCGACGAGCCTCCTCGGCCTCCATTTCGAGCTCCACCACAAGCTGCCAGTCCTCGTGGTACCCCTCTGCACACAGCCGCACCGTCAGACGGTCGCCCGCACACGCGCACAGGGTGTCGGGCTCACCTCGCACACACTTCTTGAAGCACTGAAGGGCGGGCCCCAGCTGATTGAGCATGAGATAGCAGTAGCCGAGGAGATGGTGGCCAGGCAGAAGGGCGCCTGGCATTGACGCCTGCGGCAACACTCGTAAGACGCGCATCCAAAGTCCCCGACTAAGACGGACACAACAATGAAGTGGCGAAGGAGTGTAGCAGTGTCGCGAGCACTTACGTATAGCTCAAGGCACAGCTTCGCCCGTTCGTAAGAACCGAGGCCGTAGAATTCCTTGGCGACCTGCGACCGATTGTGAGCGGGTGCAATGCTGCCTGCCAACCAGTTGCCTGCCACCCACGCTGTAGATGTCGTATATCTCTGGGGCGCGATTCAACTTCTTCCGAAACCACATCGACACCTGACAGAGAGAATGGAATGGTGAGAAATTGCGGAAGGAAGGCGAAATGTGTGCGCCACGCAAAATCGCACCTCATCGACCGAAAAGTGTGTCTTGAAGGATTCCACGTCATTATAGTCAATGCTGAAAGCCATTTCAGCGACGATAACCTGACCTCCGCCGGTGACCTCCGCCGGTGACCTCTGTTCGCAGTCTCTGCACCTTTCGGTTGCTTGAATTTGATCTTGTTGGCCTTCTGCCAGTTGCTAAGGGAATCACTTAGTCAAGTGACGTCACTGAATTTGTTGTAACGTGAGGAGTGACTGTGGCTGCTTGCTGGGAGAATGTGTCTGCGTGCGCTAAGTGTGTGTGTGTCCTTTCGGCGAGTATATATATATATATATATATATGTGTGTGTGTGTGTGTGTGTGTGTGTGTGTGTGTGTGTGTGTGTGTATGTGTGCGTGTGTGTGTAGGTGTACTGCCATGCACCTGTGCGTGTATGTATGTGCTCATGAATGTGATAAGTGTGTGTGTGTATGAGAAGTGTGTTTGTTGTGTGCGCATGTGTGTATGTGTGTGGTGTGTGTGTGTATGTGTGTGAAGTGTACAAGCGTGTATATGTGTGTATATGATGTAGCCACTTACGCATGTTGTGTGTGTGCCCTCGTCATGCAGTAATATACTATACTGTGCGTGTTTGTCTAATATATAGTGCTTGGCTTCCAAACACGCCGTAACCAACGAGCTTGAATTAGAAAATAATATTACCTGTATGGCCGCAGACACACATTAAAAAATGCATACACGGCACTGTATGAATGGTGAATGTATGTCGTGACCCCAATATTAGGCACAGCTCATCGGTGTGAAACCAGCGTGTCCCGAGCGAGTGTCAGGCCTTTTTTTTTAAAAATCGTATTCGAAATTGTCTCCACTTGCATGGTCTATACAATGCGTGTGTATCATGTGTGTGTTGCAGTGTGTGTAAAAGTATGCTTGAAGTTGTGCATTTGCTGCGTGCGCGTACTTTTGCGTGCGTGGTGCGTTTTGATTGAAAGACACACACACATACATGTTGGCGCAAATTTAGATTGACCACCATCTTCATCTATCTACCATATATATATCAATGTAAATGACAATTCAAATATTTATTGTTAGACCCGCAATATAAAGTATCGCACAACAATTAGTATGTGAATCTGTGAATCTATGTGTTTATTATTACGTGTGTATCTAACATTTGTGTGTAGTCAGTGTGTGTAATGTGTGTGTGTGTGTGTGTGTGTGTGTGTGTGTGTGTGTGTGTGTGTGTGTGTGTGTGTGATGCGCGCGCACGTGTGTGTTATGTGTATGCGCGCGTGTGGTTTGTCGGTTGTGTGTGTTACATATATGCGCGGCGCGCGCGGTGTGCGTCTATGTGTGCGTCACGTGTATGCATGTGTGTGTAATGTGTGTGCGTGTGATGTGCATATATGTGCGCGCATGTGTGTTTGTGAATGTGTATGTGTGTTGTGTTTGTGTGGGTGTATGTGTGTGAGTGTCTTTAAAGAGTGCATGTGTGTGTGTGTATGTGTGTGCATATATGTGCGCGCATGTGTGTTTGTGAATGTGTATGTGTGTTGTGTGTGTGTGGGTGTATGTGTGTGAGTGTCTTTAAAGAGTGCATGTGTGTGTGTGTGTGTATTGGTGTATGCGTGTGTGTGTGTGTGTGTGTGTGTGTGTGTGTGTGTGTGTGTGTGTGGTGTGTGTGTGTGTGTGTGTGTGTGTGTGTGTGTGTGTGTGTGTGTTGTGAGAGATGAGTAAAAGAGACTGTGAGGCGTGTGTGTGCGTGTGTGCGTCTGTGGTCGGGTCGGTTTCGTTTTCCGACATTCAACATAGAGGGTACTCCCTGTTCACCATATATTCATTCACACGACGCACGCACCGCACACCCTCCCTCTTGGAACATGAAAATCAACAGCGCGATCGCGCTCTGGTGTGAGCATGTGGTGCTCGTGCCTTACAAGAGGCACCATGTTCCCAAATACCATTCGTGGATGCAATCGGAAGAACTCCAAGAGCTGACTGCTTCAGAGCCGTTGACTCTTGAGGAAGAGTACGATATGCAACAGCGATGGCTCTGTGACGACGACAGTGAGTTATTTCTCCAGATTGTTGTGCACATGAATAATGGTACGCAAATAATGACACTTGCGTTCTCTTGCAGAATGCACTTTCATAGTCTTGTCTCGCGATCGGCTTAGAGGCATTTCGGAGAATGGTGAGCGAGTCGAAGCGCAGCCTTGCCAAGAAACACGAATAACGACTGTGCTACGGCGCAGCACTATCGGAAGACGTTGAAACGACCGCAATGGTTGGGGACGTCAATTTGTTCTTCAACGACGGCGACGACCCGCGGGCGGCCGAGGTTGAGATCATGGTGGCGGGTGCGTGGCTCAACAATAGCGGGTGTTTAAATTTCGGCGGCAATGACCCCTATTTTAATCGCAGAAGCGAGCGCCCGAGGTCAGGGGCTTGGGCGCGAGGCGGCCCTGGCCATGATGTGCTATGGTATGGGCCAGTGGCTGTGTCCTCCGACTGACTGATAGTCTCACGTCCACCGTCGCTGCGCAGGTGTGACGGAGCTCAAGGTGACGCGTTTCGTGGCCAAGATCGGCTTTGACAATGAGCGCAGCCAGCGCATGTTTGCGCGAATGGGGTTTGAGCAGACGGGCACAAGCGCTGTCTTTCGTGAGGTCACGCTGGAACGTTCGGTCTCGGACGAATTTCGAACAAAACTTGCGGCAACCGCTGCCGAACTCAAGCTCGAGACTCGCGAGTACAGCCCTTTACTCGTCTGATGCGAGCCACGCGGCAGCGGCTCATCACACCTCGCCCCTCAGCGTGGAGCACGTGATTGCGACACCGCATTGGTAGAACGAGTCGGCATCGAGTGTCGGACCGAGCGGGAGGTCGACAGTGAAGAGAAGGTTCGCACGCGTGCTGTTCAGATAAACGGGAGCGCACGCATGCGGCCCTTCGCCCACTGCCTGGTCCGCGGTTCGCCACGCAATGGATGTCGCATGGAGGCGCGCGGCACCCGCGTCGCTGCGCGAGATGTGCTGGCCGTCCCACGCCGCGCCTTCCACGTCCAGGCCTTGCGATGGAAGTGCGTAAGAGACAACTGCGGCTGACAAATCCGACAACAAATGACCCACCTGTGACGGGGAATGCGCCGGTGACAGTGCAGCCGATGTGCAGTTCGAGCACGAGCTCCTCGAGCGACCTCCCGGTGGCCTGCGCGACGCTCTGGCGCGTGGCCGTGACAAAGGCCTCGGGAAAGAAGAGCCCGCCGACCCACACGGGCACCGCGGACAGCGCGGGGGCGGCGGCCACCTGGCTGAGCTGCGCAAGGCGCGCAGCAAGGTCCGCAATCCAGGCGCCGACGGTGAGTCCGCGCGGGACGGGGTACTTGCGCCACTCGGCGGGAATGGTGCCTGCAGGGGCACAGGGCCGTCAGAGGAAATAAAACACACTGGTGCACAAGCGGAGACACACCTTTGACGAGCTCGGCCATTAGGCGGCGCATATCGTTCGTCTGCTTGCGACGGCCCTCGCAAGCGTCCACAGTGTGCGACAGGTCATCGCGCACGCGTGCCAGGAGTGCCGCGCCGACAGTCCCTTCACGCTCGAAGAAGCGGAAGAGCGGGTCCTTGATGTTTGCGGCACTGCGTTGCAGGATGGGCACCGACTGCTCGGCAACACCCGTTAATGACCAGTTCGCACACGCCAATCACATCAACCACGCCAGGCCCACCTGAGGGAGAAGGGCAAGCCACCCCACCGCGTCGGTGCACAGGTGGCGCATCCACGCGGGGCGACCGTCGGCATCGCGCGCAGCGGCCTCGCCTTCGTGTGCCGCAGGCGCCTCGTCCGCGTCGTCCGCTAGCGACTGCATCTTCTGAATTTTGGCGACAAGAACGTTGCCTGCGAGGCGCGCGTCATCATGAGCCAGGGACAGCGAACGCAACAGCAGTCAGTCGCGCGGCACAACACACACCCGCAGTCTCCAGCATGACCGTCTCGGCGTTCGACGGCAGGCCCAGCCACTCGGGCGTCTGCGTGTCCGCGAGGGACTCGGCCCACTGCACAAAGTCCGCGGGACGCACCGCCTCGGGCGCGCAAATGACGTCGCGACCACGGACGAGCTCAAAGTCGGCATCGAAAATCCGCTCCGAGAAGAATCGGTTGAGGAACGAGCGCAGGACGCGCGCATCAAAGGGGTTGTCGATGCGGCCGCCGTAAATCGACTGCTGCAGCAGCGTCGACAGGGCGTCCCACGGGATCTGATTCGGCGGGAGGTTCGCGCGGCCCCGCGCAGAGCTCTCCAGCCACGCATCAACCATGACAATCGCAGACCGAAGATCGCCCTCGCCGAACTCGTACCGCTTCGTGAATCCGATGGGGACGTAGCGGAGGCGTTCCTGCAGCACGGCATGCAGCCACGCGACCGCAAAGTGCACGCGGGAGCGCTCCGCCGGGGCCTTCGCGCCCTCGAGTGAAAGCGAGGCGTACGTGCGGAGGAGGTTGGCCCGGATGCCCGGGGGCGGCTCAAACACGAGCACGCGGCACATGCGCAGCACGCTCGCTGGCAGCGCGGGGATGATTTCCGCCGTAAGAAACAGGCGGTACTGCGGGTGCGGCGAACCGAGCGCATGCAGCCGCTTCTCAAGGGACACGAGCCACTGCGGCGCAAGGTGGACGTTCCGCAGCAGCACCCACTCGCCCGACTTGGCGGCGGCGGCCACTGCGCGGTCCGCCTGCACGAACCCCTCGGCCGACCCGATGGCGACCGAAGTGAGGCGCACGCCCTGCGCTGCAGCCAGGTCCACGACGCGACCGCCAGCATCGAAACCCGTGACAGAGGCCAACATGATCGGTGTGTGTGCGCGCACCTCCGACGAGACGCGGCCAAGGTCGAGGACAGACGAAGCATCGCGGAAAAAGGCGGCCCCAAACACGCTGGCGGTAAACCGCCCGACGGCCGCCACGATGCGGTCAGGGCGCAAGGCCTGCACCACCAGCACGTTGCGGAAGAGACTGATGGCCGTGTCGCGACCTGCACAAAAACCGATAAGCACAAGCACACACAAAAAACACAACCCCTTCCAACCGCGAACGCCCCACCTTTCTCTCCATTCGTAAACAAGGGAACGCATGTCTCAGCGTGTGCTGCCGCAAAGAACGCCTTCCAGTCGCTTTCGGCCTCGCGCATGTGCCGCTCCAGTCCCACAAACGGGGCCAGCCGCGAAAGCACGCGCAGCTGCGGGATGCACTCGGCAGGCACAAATGCGGGCGCGGCGCCGCCGTCACCCGGCGCGTGCGTCGCGGCGTTGGCCACCCTCCCCCGCATCAGATGGGCCAGTTCCGCCTCCGAGGGCTCGTCGGGCGTGCCGCGCAGCCGGATGCCGGCGACAAGAAACGCGAGCAGGGGGTAGTCGGCCTGCAACATCCCCTGCGCAAGCCGCGTGTACGTGACGCGGAACAGATCGTCCGTGATGGCCACAAGCCGCGCGGAGGGGTTCGACGCCGGTCGCGGGGCGGCCAGCACGTTCCCGTAAATGTCGAGGAACGTCTGCAGCGAGTGCTGGTAGAGGAAGTGCGCCTGCCCCAGCGACTCCATCATGAAGTAGAGCGCGCTGCACGCGGCCGCGAGGGGCCGGTACTCGGCGCTCGCGCTCTCAATCTCAATCATGACCACGTCCGTCTCGGCGACCTTTCGCGCCACCTCAGAGGCCTCCCTCTTCAGCGTCTCAAGCGTCCCGATCACGGCATCGTCATCGAGAATCTTCCCGCGCGCCTCGTTCAGCGCCCGCAGGAGCTCTTGCTCGAGGTGGCGCAGGCGCAGGCGGAATTCTCCTTGCAGCTTGAGAAGGTCGGCGCGCTTGGCGTCGATCTCCGGGCGCTCCGTCCTCAGAACTTGGTTGAGACACTGCGACTGCAGGCTAGACGGCGTCACGGTGAAGTTCACAAAAGTAACACGTGAGCACAGGTCCGGGGCAAACTCGGCGGTCGGGTCGCGCGTGAAGAGGAACAGCGCAAACGACGGGCTAAAGTCAATGTCCTGGTCGCCGATGCGAATCAGCACGCGGCCGCCGGCGCGGCGCAACTCGCGGTTGAGCACCGGGTTGAGTATCGGGTCGTACGCCTCCACATCCTGCACGACGAGCGGTGTGCCAAATCGGAGCGCAGACTCGAGGTGCTTTCGGAAGGCGTCGTCGAGAAACGACGCGCGCACAATCTTGCGCTCGCCGTACATGTTGAGGACAAAGCGGAGCGCCTGCCCCGAGGGATCAATGACGAGCGGGTAGCGCTTGTGCCTGCGCAGCATGATGGCGTTCTCGGTGCAGAGGTCGTCCGCCGGCAACGAGTGCGCCTGCCACGCGAGGCGGTCGTCGGGGGTGGACAGGTACTCGGAGAGGCTCAGGTCCCCCCGGTAGCTGAGCCCGCAGCGGTGTAGGTGGGACGACCAACGCCCGACAAACGCGAGTCGGTGCTGCTGGTCGAAGTAGCCGCCGTACGCCATGAACGCGGCCGAGAGCAGCACGTCGCCCACGATCGTCGACATCTGCGCGCGGAAGGACTCGGACTCCGCCAGCCACCGCGACCGCTCATCACCGAGCGACGCCAGCAGCGCAATGCTGCGGTCGACCTTCGCGCGCACGGACGCCATCTCGGCCTTGATGGCCTGCACGTCGCTGATGAGCACGGCGTACTCGTCCTTGTAGCGCGCGATGCTCGCCTCGAGCCCCTCGACCATGCGGCGCAGCTCCTCGTCGCGCAGCCGCGTCTCCTCCGCCGACCGCTCCAGGCTCGCAAGCTCCTCGCGCAGCGGGGCGACCTTCTTGAGCATGTCGGCGAACTGCACCTGCGCAATCGCCCACTGCACGAGGGGACCGCACGCCTTCGACGCCTTGTTGACGTTCTCGACCGTGAACTCGGGATTCGCGAGGTAGTCGCGCATGAGACGCTCGCGCTGCGCATCGCGAACGTCGTCCGTCTTGAACGCGACAATGTTCGAGATGAAATCGTCGCGCACAATCACGCCGCGAATGGCCTTCCAGTCGCTGCCGTCCTCGCCGAGAAGCACGCAGATCGCCTCGAGGGCCATCTTCACCATCTTGGGTGGGTTGGCCATCGCACGCACTTCCACGAGGTGCTGCTTCTTGATCGCGCGCACGCTGCGCTGGGCGTCCTCGACGGCGGGCTCGACCTTGCTGAGATCCTCCAGCACCACCGCGCGCTTCTCCGCCACCGCGCGCGTCTGCACGGCGAGCGCCGCCTGGATCTCCAACGACGCCTGCCGCCGGCGCTCGGCCTCCTGCTGGTCGTGAACCATCTGTTGCAGCTTCGCGTTCGCAAGCTCGTTCTTCCGCTCCAGTTCGGCACTCTTCGCCGCGAGCGACGCCTGCATCTCCTCAACCTGCCCGACCGTGTCCGTGATCTTGCGGAGACCCACGTTCAAGTGAAGCTGCTGCTCCTCAAGATCTCGCGTCTTCTCGCTGAAGAGGGACACGTAGTGGTCAATGAAGTCCAGGTAATGCCGGGGAGTCACGTGCATCGTCCGACCCTCGCGCCTCGCCAGCCGCCGCGCTGCCTCATGCACCGACTTGTGCACGTAAACAAACGCGCTCGCAAGCGCTTCCCTCTGAGACGGGCGCGCGGGTACTTCCGCGAGCGACGCGGGAAATGGGAGCGGCGGGGCAAAGGCCGCGTCGAGATCGAGGCGCGCGGTGAACTCCTTCCCGACCTGGTAAAGCGCATGCTCGGACCAGTCGCCGAACCAGTCGAGCACGCAGCGGTTGAAGAGCGCGGGCGACGTGGCGGCGCGGTCCTTCAATCCGTCCGTCGTGGGGTTCATGGTGAAGACGACGTGAAGGTTGCGCATCACCTGCTGCGTAAACCACGCGTACAGCTCGTCCTGCGAGTCCAGCAGCAGGCCGCTGCGCTGCGCACCCTCGCGGCACTGGGTCATGAGCGCCGCAAACTCGTCGCCCTCGAACAGGCCCGGCACCTCCCCGTTAGCGAGGAGCGTGTTCATGCGCTCGAGGAAGCTCGAGTCCAGAATGTTCGACTCGTCCATCACAAAGCAGATGCGCTCACCGCTGCAGCCCGCGCGCAAGAGCACGGCCCGCAAGTCCTCTTCGAAGTCCGCGCTCGTGTACTTCGCGTGCGCGCGTATCTGGAAAACGGAGAGGCCGTTGATCCACGCGACGAAACGAGAGAGCGTCGTCTTTCCCGCACCACTCGCACCAATGAGCAGCAGGTGGCCCTGCGTCTGCCGGAACACGCGATCGATGCGAAGCACGTGGTCGAGCACCTCGTTGAAGAGCACCAGGGGCACATCGAGCTCCTCCTCGTGGAACACCTTGAGCCGCGCGCGCACATACTCGCGGAGTCGCTCGCGCTCAACGCTCACATACTCCTTCGAGAGCCAGTTGCTAAACAGAATGGGCCGCGCCAGAGCCGCACGCAGGTCAACCCCGGCAAAGAAGCGCGCCGCGACATCGTCGATGGCCTGGTCCGTCCACGCGCGCTCGTCCTCGGCGACCAGGCGGTCCTGGAACAGGCGAAGGGCCTCGTGCGCCCAGAGGCGGACAAGGCCTTCCGTAGAGAGCGATTCGAGGGGCCGCATGGCCTCGTAAAGGCCCCGCACCCAGCGGGTGAGCTCACGCGGGCTGTAAATGTAGTGCGGCTGCGCGTCGGCCGTGAAGCGCTGCTGAGACAACAGATACAGCTCGACCATGGCGTCGGTCAGCGGCGCTGTCATCGGGCGGAGGGAAGGGATGATGCGCAACAGCGCGCGGTTGAACGTGCCGTAAATCTGGACCAGCGACGTACGCCCGGGGTAGTCGACGAAGAGGACGGGCACGTGACGGAGGAAGCGCGGCGAGAGCGGCTTGCGGCCGGGGTCCGTCGGCGGGTTGCACGCGCCCACAAACTGAATGCGCTCCAGTGATATCCACGCGTGGTCGGCCGCGCGCCAGAAGCCGCCGTGCTCGACGAGCTGCCGCAGGAACGAAATGACGCGCTGCGTGCCGTACTTGTCCTGGTCGGGCAGGTTGATCTCGTCGCAGAAGAGCACCAGCCACTTGCTCGGCTGCGTGGGCGCCAGCACCATGCCGTTCGGTGTTCGGCGATACTCGCAATGGTGGTCGAGCGTGCGCAAGACAAGCTCCGGCGTCGTCGCGCTCGAAAAGTTCACGCCCACAACTTCCAGCTCGGGCATTGCGCGCAGTGCGCTGAGAAGTGTCATCGTCTTGCCTGAGCCCGGGGGTCCGCACAGCACGAGCGGGCGGTGCTCCGCAAGCCACGCGCGCAGGAGATGCTCATGGCGCACCGTGTCGACGGTCGGGACGACGACGTCCGCCGCAGCAATGCGGTGCGTGTCCACTTCCATTTGCGGCACCTTCCACGCGACCCAGTCGCCGTTCGCCGACACGTCATAGTCGATGACGGGCGTGCCAGCGGGAGGCATGGGGAAAGCGACGAGGGAGCGCACAAAGTCGCCCAACTGCTCCCGCGCCTTGTGCGGCGCGTCGCCGGCGAGGCACCACAGCACCGACAGCACCGCGCGCCTCTGC
Source organism: Pigoraptor vietnamica (assembly GCA_943704525.1). Classification (NCBI taxonomy): domain Eukaryota; class Filasterea; order Ministeriida; family Capsasporidae; genus Pigoraptor; species Pigoraptor vietnamica. The sequence continues at coordinate 8,910 of CALSCQ010001523.1, read as the reverse complement.
AGCACACGCTCGACGCGGTCCGGCTCCAAGGGAAAGTCCGGATGGGCGGCGTTGTAGTCGAGCACAAAGCGCACGTCGGCATTGAGCATCGAAAATAGCGCCGCCGCCATCCGCAGCCTCGTCGAGGGCATGATGCGCTCAAGCCGCTCGGCCATTTCCATGGCGCGGGGGACGAGGCCGTCGCGTGCAAACAGCGGCGCAAGCACGTCGGCACACTCGCGCTGGACCGCCAGGACCGGCGATTCGGCACCCGCGGGGGAGCCATCGAGGGGCACCGCGCGCATCCGCGCCAGGTATTGTGCAAAGACCATGTCCTCGCTCACAGTCTGCGCAGAGAACCAAACCATGCCGCAGCGGCTGACGGTGGCGAGCGTGGCATAGCGGAGGTCCTGCACTTCGAACATGATGCGCACGTTTGGCGGGATTGCAAGGCGCTCGCCGTTTGGCAGCGTGAGCAGACGGTTGTCGTCGAGGACTGAGTTGAGGTTTTCCACCCACTCGGGGTCCACGTCGCCGTCAAACACAATCCAGTGGCGCTGCGAAGCCTCTCCGCGCACGTTGTCGATGATCTTGCGCAGCGTGTGCGTGAAGATTCCGTCGGTCCACTCGCGCGTCGTGGGGTCCAGCGAGCCGTAGAGCGCGTCCTTCGAGATGGCCTTCGGGTCAATCACGTGCGCCACGCCGTCCACGCCCTCCACGCGCTCGAGCGCGCGCAGGAGAACACGCCACGCCGATGTCTTTCCAGTGCCGCTCGGGCCCACCATCATGACGCCGTGGTGGAGCAGCTGAATCTGGTGGAGTTGCATGACCTTTTCGGCCCACTCCTCGCCGAAGACGAGGTGCGACTCGGCGCACACCACTTCCGCAGCCTCGCGAACGCCGCGCATGTTGATGGCCGCGTGGCGCACCCCCGGAAACACGTCGGTGAGCAGCGAGTGCAGCAGCGGAATGTCGTCCGCAACGAGCTTGGGCACCATCGTCTCGCACACGCTGCGCACAAGCACGCCCTGCTCGACGAGAGCCTCGGGGCCCTCGTTCGCCTCCGCAGGCGCGCCGAGACCCGCACGCTTGATGTGTCCGGCGCTCACAAGAACGCTCTTGAGGGCACGCAACCCGAAGTCGTAGTGGGGCTGCGACGACAGCTGCTCGTCGCACAGCCGGAACAGGGGCACGACCTTTCCCGCGAGCGTCTCGGCCGCGCGGAACCCCTGGGAGAAGAGCATCACCTGCGCGATCATCTGGCGGTCGGGCGACGTCATCGCAATGCTGCGGAAGAGGCGCTTGAGGTTGTCGGGGAGGTTCGACCGCCCGGCGTACCCCGGGTTCATCGTGATGAAGATGCCCATCGACGGGTTCACGCGCACGGGCTTGCCAATCAGCTCAATAGATATCGCAGCGTCCGGCCGCCCGGCGTTGTCCCGGAGTGCCGTCTGGATCGTCTGGATCTGCTGCGACACGGCCGAGAGCATGCGCTCCTCGAGGCGGTTGAACTCGTCGAAGCAGCCCCACGCGCCAACGTGACAGAGGCCCACAAATATGCGCCCCATGGCCTGGAAGTCGAACGTCTCGTCGCAGTTGAACACGAGCACAAAGCGGCCAAGCTGGCTGCCGAGGGCCTTGACTGTCTCGGTCTTGCCAGTCCCCGCGGGGCCGAAGGGGCTCCCGCCCAACCGTTCGTGGAGCGCCTGCGTCAGCGTGAGGTAGCACTGGTCCGTGAGCGGCGTCTGTACCAGTCGGTCAACGATGCCGAGGTACTCAAAGCCGTAGTGAAACGACGCGTTCGCCATGCGGATAGTGAGGCGCTCAAGCACGTCGGGCCGAGACGCATCGAAGTAAAAGCGCATGTGCTGCAGCCAGGCGAACGACTGGGGCCCGAGACCAGCCGTGTCGGCGAGCTGTCGCGTGATGTCGCGGGCATGGACTAGCTCGGTGATCAGGTGCTCCAGCTTGCGGCGGCGAACGGGCGGCTGCTCCACCAGCACCGTGTCCGCAAGGCCGCCGAGGGTTGCTTCGAGTGAGGCCACAGCCGCGCCCAGTCCGCCAGCGCCACGCGCAAGCGCCGACTCCACCGCGTGCGACCACGCGACCTGGAGGGCCAGCACAACAAGCTGCGCCGGATACTTGTCCATCCACGCCACCAGCGCGTCCTGCGTGGGAGCGGCCGCCCCCGACGCTGCATCAGCACCAAAATGCGTGGGGAGAGTGGCGACCGCGTCGGCCAGCAACGCAGCGAGCGTGTGCCGCATTTCCTTCTCGAGGAGCGTCAGCCACTCGTTGATGCGAGGGTTGTCCTTCACGGACACTGGCGTGCGAAACGCGACCTCCTCGCCCTCGCGCGAGCACATGCCCAGCAGCGTCTCCCCCCCAGCGTCAATCGCCACGCTGTTGATGCCCGCAAACATTTTGCGGAGGTGCTTCTGGATCTTGCCCAGGTCGCGACTGTTGCCGATGATCTCGAGAAGGTCCTCGTCGCCAACAAAGTAGAAGCGCGGAAACTGCTCGCGCTCACGCTCGAGGTACTCCCCGAGCGCCTTCTGAATCTTCGTGAGGAGATCAGCCAGCCGCTCCAGAGACCGCTGCACGTTCGGAATGGCCAGCACCTCGAGGACGGCCGGCGTTTTGGCGACCTTCCGCAGCAGCGCGGTGAACTCCGCGCCCACGCTCCCGAAGCGCGCCGTCTCGGCCGGGAGAAGATGTTTGATGTCGGCGCTGCCGGCGAAGATGCCCTCGAGATAGACCCAGCGGCGCTGCACGTCGATCCAGACGTCAAAGAGGGCGTTGAGGCGGTTGAGGCGCTCCTCCCACGCGGACGCGTCCTCCTCGAACACTTTGTAGTACGGCGACAGGCGCATCTGCGTGACGCCGCCGAGATGCTCCTTGATCTTCCCAAACAGGTCGTCCCACCCGCGCACCAGGCGGCACTTGTTCTGGTAGTTAACCAGCTCGAGCTCGTACGCCGTCCACGTCTCGCGCACACTGCGCAGGTACTCCTCGAGGGCCATCTCTCCCTGGGCGATCGTCACAAACTCGCGCACCATCTTCTCGTTGCGCACGAGGTCCACGTCGTACAGCATGCCGAGCGTCAGCTCCGCCACGTTCCAGCGGACGCCAAGGCGCTTCGTGAGCGCCTTCCAGTGCCTGTCCTTGATGGCCTCGGACTTGAGGTCCGCCACGAGTGCGTTGGCCTTCAGGAGGTCCTTGACAGTCTGCCGCGCGTGGTCGTACGCAGCATACTGGCGCATGCGGCTCGGGAGCGCCTTCAGCTGCGCACCGAGATCGTCGAGCGCCTGCCGAACCTGCTCCGTACCATCAGCGTCAGTGTAACGTACTGCCACACGTTCTCTCCGCCAGTGATAAGGCCCCCACACACCTTGCGCGGGACGACAGTGGCCCACGGGCGATCGCGCACTTCGTCGAGCGCGGCGGATATCTTGGACATCTCGGCCCACACGCCACGCAAATCCTGAAGCTCAGCAACGCAGGCGTCCACCCGGTTCGCCGACGGCGCATCGAGACCAAGCGCTTCCTTGGCCCGCGCCATCCGCTCCCAGTCGTCACGTGCGCGAGTGAGGCGCGACTCGAAAGCAGCGAGCGACGCGAGGGCGGCATCTGGCCTGAGGTCTCCACGGACGGGCTTTGCCGTGTCCCACTCCGACGCCAGTTCGGCAGACTTGGCATCGATGGCTCGGTCCTCGGCAACCACCCTGCACAGCCACAGATTAGCAGAGGCCAAACAAGCCGCCAGTCACGTGCCCAGCGCGCGCAGTTCGACAAACCTCGACTGCAGCGCCGCAATGCGCTCTTGGATGGCCGCGTCCTTTCGCGCAAGCATGTCGTTTGCCGCACCAAATTCGCTCTCGAGCTGATCCACGTGCATCCACTCGGCCGGAAACTGGAAGCGCTGCCGCTCGAGCAGCCGCTGGCCATCGCGGTACGTCGCGACGCGCCCTTCCCACACGCGCACTTTCCGCTTGAGATCCTGCACAAATGTGACAAACGAAACGGCGTCCGCCGTCGAATCGCCCTCAATCGAGTGCGCCTCCAGGTTCGCACGCGCCTGCGAGACCTCGACAAACAGCTCGTGGACCGCGCCGCCAAGCTTCGCGCCAAATTTGCCAAGCACGTCCTTATGCCACGCGTCGTACTTGAGGTTGACCTTCGACTGCACCTGTCCGTAGTCCACAACGATCGGCCCGAACGACCGCCGCGTGTCGCTGTTGTCGAACGTGGCGCGTGCAGTGCGGATCTCGTTGAGCAGGCGCTGCCAGAGCACCAGGTCGTCGCCGAGGCGCGCGTACACACTCCCCGGCTCCATGTCCCACAGCGACTGGTAGCGCAGCCAAACGGCGACGTAAGCCGCCGACCGCCGCAACCGGTCTTCGATCGCCTCGTACGCGCGCGAGAGGAGGGCGCCCTCGTCGGGGAGGGTCGCCAGCAGCGCGCGATAATCTCCATCCAAAGCATCCCCCGACAACGGCTGTGCTGCACCGCCGGCGACCTGAAAGCGAGCCGCCTTCAGGCGCTGGTGGCCGCAGACGCGCGCAAGCATCGAGTGGAGGTGGGCGTGCAAGCCGCCCCGCGACTGCTCCAACGGCGGGTCCAGAAACATGACCTGGTTGCGCACACGAATCTCGTGCACCAGCGTAGGGAACGCGACAGCTTGCACTGCATGCGGGCGCGCGGGGGGGTCGCCGTCGGGCACTTCCCCGTCCGCCGCCAGCCCCAAAAACGCCGCTGTCCACTGTCCGAGGGCCTCGAGCACGCGCGACGCAAGCACTTCTTCCACGCGTTTGTCGAGGCGGGACACCCACGCGCCGAGGTTCGAGAACATCTTCAGGCTAAGCTCATCGACGGCGTCCTGAATGGCACCCACATGGCCGCCAATCGCCTCCGCAGTCAGGGCGCAGCGCGCGAGGCCGTCAAGCGCTGCTGTAATGCGCGACCCGACAGCGACAATTTCCTCAGTGCGGTCGCGCAGCACGGCAATCGCGTCGGAGAAGCGACGAACGTACGACTCGAGGCGCACGGACTCCCAGTGATGCCCAACGCCTTCGGAGATGAGCAGGTGCGCGTCCTTCATCGGCGCGGCAACGAGAGGAGCCAACCACTCGTGTTCGGCGAGTGTGTCACACACGAGCGAGTAGGCGCGCACACTCTCAATGAGCGAAACGGCATACGGGTAAATGTCCCGCGCAGCCGTCGCCGCCGTCACAATCGCCGTCGGAGGGCGGAAGCCGAGGTACTGCAGGTTGCGCACTTCCTTGAACAGCACGCACAGATGCCCGTCAAAATTGACGGACAGGCGGAGCGAAGTTTGAAGCGCGCCCGAAGTCGTAGCGCTGCGGATGCGCACAGGGGCAATCGCAAACAGGACGCCGCCCGGCTGCAAGCGGCGGGACTCCACGTCGGCGATCCAGCCCTCGTAGAGCGCCTGCACGTCGAGCTTGCGCCTGAAATTGTCTCCGTCGGCCTTCAGGCGCTGGCCCTCGACGTGGTTCTCCCACCCCTTCCCCAGCACGTCCTCCACGCGGCGCATGAGAGCGGCCAGCTGGCGCTCCAGCTGGCGCGCCCAAATAACCGCGCCGGACACGGGCGGGAGATCACGTGCGTTTGCCATCCGGCACCCCGGCGACTGCGCGTACTGCGCCTTGAACTTCTCCTGCAGTGCGTGGATGTCCTCCTTCACGCGCCCGATAAGCTTGGCTTGGTACTGCGATTGGGGCCAAGAGAGCGCCGTTAAGGCACTGCACTGACAGGGCAATACATGCGGGAATGCAGGCGCCACATACCTCCTGAATCGCCCCTCGAATGCGCGGGCGCACAAAGAGCGCGTTGTATCGCGAGAAGATGCGGAACATCTCATTCGCATTCCGCGCAGTCCCCAACTGGTCGCGGAGGTGCGCGGTGATGTGCGTCTCGACCCGCCCGATGCGGTCGTCAAAGCGCCCGAGCGCCGCTTCCCACGCCTCCGTACCGTCGCGCGAAACGTCCAGCGGATCCACAGACGCCACGTCGTCGTATGCACGAGTGATTTCCTCAACGGCCGACGCCGGCGCGTCCGAGAAGTCGCCCGTGCCCGTTTCGCGCGAATCCGCGGGGCGCAGGACGCGAGCGACGACCGTGCGTAACTGCTCGTACTGGTTGCGGAAGGCACGCAGGTCGCGGAGACGCTCGACGAGGGGCCCGTGGCCCGGCTCGATGCGCACCTGACCCTTCTTCTGGTCGCGCTTCTGGAGGATTTCGCGGCACATGTCCTTAAACTCGATGAGGTGGTTTTCCCACACCACGAAGACCTCGGCCACACCCGCCATGGTCCGCTCAAACTCGTCGAACGGCATGTGAAACAGACGACGTGTCCGCAGCACGCGCACCACTTGCAGCGCAAGGTCGCGCGATATCGCCTCCACAAAGGCCGTGGCGCGCTCGAGCGGATACGACGTGGTCGCGCGCAGCTTCCGGAGGTGCGCGAAGATGTCCGCCACGGACGCTGCGATGCGGTCGGTCTCAGTGGCCGAGAGGAGGCTGTTGAGGGGGAAGTCGCGCATCAGCGAGTTGTAGTTGGCCACAATCTGCTGGGCCTTCGCGAGGCCCATGTCAGAGTCGAAGCTGGTCGTCGCGTGGAAGCGCTTGGCGTTCTTCAGCAGCGCGAGGGTCGTCGCGATGCCGTCCGACTTGAGCTCCTCCGCCACCCGCAAGAGAGCGCGCTCGAGGTTCAGCCAGAACGACACCTCTTGCAGCGCAGTCCCGGTCGACGGGTCGCGCTCGAGCTTCGTGACCTGCGCGCGCACCAAACGCCGCGCCGTCAGTCCCGACCATAGCCCTCGAGCACATTTTTGACATTGTTGCCGACTCAGCCGCGCCTACAACCAGCACGCACGCAACTGGACGAGCCGCGCGGTACGCCACCTTCTGAATCTCTCGAATCCAGCGGCCAACGTAGCTCTGCAGCGAGTTCAAGAACTGGGCGTCGTTCGAGACATCCGCAAAGTCCTCGACCTTCACGCGGCGACCCTGTTGCGAGGCCTAAAGGCAGCAAGGCGTTAGAGGCTCTGTTCGCTGTGCTCCATCCATGGTCGCCGCGCAGTGCCCACCCGCTCAATCTCGGCCACAATGCGCGGGTGGATTGCGAGGAAGACCTCGGGAATGTCCGTGTTCTGCTGGAGGTGCAAGAGGGAAACCTCAAGCTCCGCAATCTTCTTGCGGACGCCCGCGGCACCTGTGGCGAAGGCACTCGTCAGGCGCGACCACAGCGACGGCGACCACAGAGCAGGCCAGCCAGCGCGAAGGGGGGCACTCACCGCCGCTGGCGTCCGACTCGCCCTCCTTGACGCTCGCGCCAACAAACGACGTGAAGAACGGCGCAACTGCATTGTGGAGGTAGCCGTAGAGTGTCTCGTAGGGCGATCCCTCGCCGAGGTCAATGTACCGCACCTGCGGCGCAACCGGCTTGTCGCAGTCGACAGCAGCCGCGCGCTTGAGAAACGCCACACACGCGCCCTTCTTAGCCTCGTACTTGACTTCGGTGGAGACGGTAAAGGACGGCACGGACCCTTCCGTCTCTGTTGGGGACGAGAATGAGACCACGCACCGCAGCGTCACCAGTCCCTGAACACACACACACCCACCCTCGCCATCGCGCTCTGGGTCCCCGCGCCGGACCACCAGCGCAGTTGTCTTCGAGTCGCTCGCAAAGCGGCCGATGCGCACGATGGCGTCTGCATCGGCGAGTGCACTGTCCAGCGCACGCAACGCGGGACTGTCTCCCTCGGCGACACCCAGCAAAGCAAGCGCCGAAAAGGCGCGAATGTGCCGCACAAGCGCTGCGCAGTCGCCCCCGCCACCGGCCGGGGCCGCAGCGGGGGTGCCACCGTCCATGGGCGAGGGAAATGCGAGAGTATGAGAGAGAGAGAGAGAGCTTGTGGAACACGACAAGCGTAAGGCGGTGAAGGCGAAGGGACGTTGCACTTGTGTGCGCGCCCACACACATGGCACCAGCTGCCATCAGCTGACGTCGTCTGTTGGGGGTGCGCCGGGGCAAAATCACTGAGTGCGAGTCTGCAAATGGCCCAGAAATGGGCGAGTCTGTCAAATCACACACTGCCGTACCCTCTGCTGGTACGGCTCCGTTACGATAGATTTGGGATTCGAGGCCGGGTGTTCCGAATGAAAAAATGGGAGAAAAAGAGGGCGAAAACGGGATCTTTTCAAGTCTCGGACCCCTTACACCGCTCCTGACGTAACACACGAACCTGAAGACAAATTCTCAAAAATTGGCCAAATTTTCTTGGCTTCTCCAAATTAAAATCAATCGTAACCGCAATCGTAACAGGGACTCGCCATTTGGGGCGCCATCAATTGGAACCAAATTTTGCGAGGTGATTTTTCAATTTACACTAAAGAGGTCCTCCTAAAGACACAAGGACTCGAAATAATGTATTTCACTAAAGACACAAGGACTCGAAATTACCTGTCGAAATAACCTACTTCACTAAAGACACAAGGACTCGAAATTCCGCGATAAGTCACGCCGGGTGCTGCTGTACTCAGTTTTCAGTCTTCGGCACTGGCGACTGCAAACAGTGTCGGCGGCGTGAGCGCCCAAACGAATCGGACACACATGCACCGACACGCACACACACCGACACACACACACACACACACACACCGAACACACACGCACACACACACACACACACACACACACACACACACACCGGCACGCACACACACACACACACACATGTACAGCACACACACACACGCACAACACACACATACACATGCAAGCAGCATAAACGCACACACATCGCATACCGGCATGCACCACTGTGTGTTCGGCGCTCCCTGTCTCTCTCTCTCACTCTCTCTCTCTCTCTCTCTCTCTCTCTCTCTCTCTCTCTCTCTCTCTCT
>CALSCQ010001522.1:0-11448 GCA_943704525.1 Pigoraptor vietnamica | reverse complement strand
CACACACACACACACACACACACACACACACACACACACACACACACACACACACACACACACACACACACACACACACACACACACACACACACACACACACACACCTTTGTCCATGTTCTGTATCACCACACGGGGCGGATTCACAACGCGCACACCCGCACTCTCCAGTGCCAAAAGCCACTCCCGAAATCGCGCCGTATTCTCAGGCAAGTGGTAGTCCCACGTGGTTCTCAACACAACGAGCGCAAACACAGCCCAGTCGACGTCTTTGCGAGTCCATGACACATACTCGACGCGAAACCCGTGCGCCGCAGCGATTTCCTCGGTGACTGCGGCATCATCGTTCCACTCGTTGTCAATTCCATCGTATGTCGCGAAACACACGCGACATAGATTCGCGCTGTCAGCCATGGGGCAAAGACGGGGCGCAAGAAGGATCCAGAGTGCTGTGCTGGAATGTGCGCACTGGAGATGCGCTCTCTTGCGTTGAAGTGGCTGTTGTGTGTGTGCCCGGCGTGCCGACCCCCACGGCCGTGGTTTGTCAGTCATACTCTGTCCGGACACTTGCATCACTTTGGCCAACCGAAGGGCGCCGTTGGGCGAGAGCAGGCACACGCCGGCTTGCGCACTTACAGAGCTGTCCTCATAGTTCCATTCATATTTAGAGCTGAGTTTACGCGCGGCGACAACAAACGCAAAGGCAACAGACAGCACGCACCGCAAAACGATATACGCAAAAACACATACTAGACATAATCCCTATCTCGAGCAGGGGGGCGCGACAACACGGACACAAGGGGCGCTAATGGACGAGCAGACTTACAATCAACAAAAGCATTTCGACGACGGTCCCGGAAAGACACGCCGAAGAGAGAGAGGCATCACGTGACGCACTACGCAGACATGAGGAGGCTCTTGATGTTCTTGAGCGCCTTGGGCACGGCGTCCTTCACCTCCTCCTTACGACGGTGCGTGCGCTCCATCGCCTGCTCCGCCTGTCGCTGCTGCTTCTCACGCGCGCCCACGTGCGCCTGGACCTGCCCGAGCAGCGCGCGAATCTCCGTCGACTCCTTCTCCGGGGGCATCGGGAACCCGCTCGAGTAGTCCGGCACGAAGCCCAGCTTCGCCTGCAGCTCCATCCTCTCCCTCTCCTCGGCAAGCGCGGCCTTTTCCACACGCAGCTCCTCCTCCATCTGCGCAATGTGCTCCTCGCGAGCCGCTTCCTCCTCCTCGCGGCGCTGGCGTTCCTCGTGTCTCTTTTTCCGCCTCTCTTCCTTGCGTTGGCGTCGCTCTTCGCGCTGCTCAGGCGTCATCGGGGGCTCGACGGGCTCAGGCGGCGTTTCCTTCTGTTCCTCGACGACGACGACCGGTTCCACGTGCACGACCTGCATCACCGGCGGCTCCTTCTTCTCGGCACGCTCGGCGCGAAGTGACCTCGCGCGCGCGCGCCCGAGGTAACCCCGGATGTGCCGCTGGATTTCGACGGCGGCGGCCTCAATGCGCCGCAGTTCGGCCTCTTCATCCCCTTCGGGCTCTTCCTCTTGCTGTCCTCCGTCTTCGTCGCTCACAGACTCCCCCTCTTCCTCCTCCTCTTCCTCCTCGCTCTCACTCTGCTCTTCTTCGCCGCTCTCCTCCTCAGACGACTCCGATTCCGCGGCGGGTTCCGGCGTGGCGGGCTCTTCTTCCTGCTGCACTGAAATTTGGGGCTCTTGCACCTCTTCCGTCGCTTCCACCGGCGGCTCGGCGACGACGGGCTCGGGCGGAGGCTGTTCTTGGGGAGGTTCGATGGACAGCCGCTTGCGCGACTGGTGGCGACGCACCCCACGCTGGATGACGGCGGCGGCCCTGTGCATTTCCGCTCGCTTTCGGCGTGTGGCACGGCGTGCGAGGAATCCGCGTGCGTGCCGTTGGACGACGACCGCCGCGCGCTCCTTCTCCTTCGCCGCGTCCCTCTCGCGAATGCGGCGTATCTGGGCAAGATACCAGCGACGGATGGTCCTCGCCGCAATTCTGCGCCGAATCTCCGCAAGGCGCTCTTCCCGCGCCTTCCTCGCACGCTCCTCGCGCAGCGCACGCGCAATTTGGCGCGCAACCCACCCGCGCCGGTACGCCTGTATCGTGATGGTGGCCTTGCGAAGGCGAATGTAGTGGCGCTGTTGGTAAGCCATCCGGAACCACGCCTGCACGCACACGGCGGCGTTGCGCATTTCGAGGTACCCCATGCGGCAGATGAACCCACGATACGCCGCCTGGATCAGCGTCGCTGCGCGCGCGCGGCGCTCTTCGATCAGACGCTTCCGCTCCGCACGCCCACGTGCGCGTGCAAGCTGGTGCCTGTACCACCGCTGAATGCGGCGCACGCGCGCGAGTATTTCCTTGTAACCCTCGCGCGCCACGTAACCGCGATAGGCAGCCTGGATCTTCGCGGCGGCGCGAGAGCGAACGCGGAGCGTGTGGAACGCCCTGCGCTCGAGGAGGCCCCGTGCGTGCGACTGGACGACGACGACACCCACTCGCAGGCGCGCGAAGATCGACCGGCACGCGTACCCGCGGTAGTAGCGTTGAATGGTGATGGCGTTGACACGCAGCTTCCTGTACTCCTTTCGGTACCGAAATCCGCGGTAGTGCCTCTGAATGAGAACGGCAGAGTCGCGTCGGCGCACGAGGGACTTGCGGAGCTTGCGCGCCGAGTATCCCCTCCAGTAGGCTTGGATGACGGTGGCCGCTTGCACGCGCCGCCTGCGGAAGGCGTGGAGCTTGTAGGAGCGCTGGAGGACGCGCGCGGCCACTCGGTGGATGCTGCGGATGGGATAGCCGAGAACGGGGTCGACGGGGTCATCGGGCTCAGTCTCCGAACTGGGGTCGTCCCTGCGGGTGAGGGTGGAACAGAGTCAATATTGTTGTGGAATTGACCATTGTCCGGACGGAGGAAGCATAACGCGAAATTTGCTTTAGCAGTAATGGACATTGAAGTCGTTGCAGCAGCGCTACTATTGCCAAACCCCAGAACAGACCCACCTTGGGAAGGAAATGCGCGTGTCACCCTCAGCGAAAGACACCCGACGGGGATCGTGGTCATCGAGAATGCGCTCGAGTTCACTGAGCCGCCATTGGTCACCGGACGTGTCTGGAAAAGTGCAAAATGGTAAGCGTTGGAGGAGAGCAAGTGGTCTATTATGGAATCAGCACACACAAAGCGAGGAATATGCACCCACCATAGCCAGTCCCTCCCATGCGCTCCATAAGCGAGCGGCGGAGGAGCGTCACTTCGGTCGCAATGTGCTCGCGTGCCTTGCCGCCGTGCGTCTGGAGGGAACAAGGCGAGATAAGAAAGTGAATAGGGCACATAAATGAACAGAAACCTCAACGTACGACACAGCACATAGGACATAAGAGACGAATGCACCGAGGGCACATACAGCACGGCACGACAGTCGTATACGGCGCGAAACACACCTTGAGGTAGTCGCGGACGTCCGCCTCGAACTTCCGCTGGAGTGCCTCCGTTGTCGTCTCATCGGCGAACCGAACCTTCGGAAAAATATCGCCGGGGAAATCCCTGGGACAATCGGACGGAAAAAATTGTTAGTAAATGATAAATATTGATTGAATAAAGCAAGACACAAATGGAGGCGTTGGGGCAACCTGTCTTGGCACGCCTGCGCAACCCACTTCATGCACTCGTGGTCGTGGAGGTGGCACGAGGCGCGGTGCATTTCGTTGCGCGGCGGCGGCGACCACGGCCCGTTCGTCGAGTGGCAGCGGCCGCGGGGGCTCGTAGGTCGACTCGCCGGCGGACTCAGCGATTCAAGAGGGTCGAAACCCGGGTCCATGGCAAGCGTGTGTCCGTCGCCGTCGCCGACTGCTGCCTCGAGTGCCGCAGTAGTGTTCGCACCCGAGCCCCACATGAGCTCCATGAGCGAGTCATCGTCCAACGTCGACGCGCGCGACGCCGACGACGGGCGCTTTCGACCACGTAACGATGAGGCGCTTCGGGCAGACGGTGTCGTGTCGGTCGCGCGCCTGGCGGAGGACGGGCGCGGTCGCACGGAGCCCTTCGAACTCGGTGGTCGGTGCGGGGGCGTCGGAACAGCTGCGCCGCCGGTCATTATTTTGGGAAGAAAAACAGGCAAAAACGACGCGGAAACCGCAGCTGCCATCATAGTCGGAGATGCTCCCCAATTGGTACGCACAACACACGCGCATTCATACGATATCCAATCACACATTAACACCTGCCACACACAAGGAGAACGGATGGCGCCACTTCTCACATAGCACTCACCATCCATCGGCCCGCGGAGCGAGTCCCGCAGCCGCGCGCCGCCGCCAGAGCCACCTGCAAACATCGCGAAGAACGAATCGTCCGACATTCCCATACTGCTGCCATTCGACGGAGTAACATCACGCCGACCGTTAAACGCGGAAGACGGCGTCGCGATGCCTTCCAGCGACGGACGGCGCTGAATGGGCTCAAGTCGTGGCGTCGTCGGACGGGAGCGACGGGGAGCACCGGCGAGCGGTGTCACAGGGCTAGCGTGCGCGCCTTTCATCGACTGTCGCACAGCGAATTCCGCAAGTATGCGCCTCTGCTCAGCCACGTGCGAGCGCGCGGGTTGAATTGTCGGTGCGCCGTGGCGGTCGAACGTCAGCGACGGCTCCAAAGGGTCGCTCAATCGCAGCTGCTTCGCGCTCGCGTTCTTCAGGTGGGGATACGCAACGCCCGCAGTAGCGGACGACATGAGCGACGCCGCTTTGGACGCGATCTGCGATGAGCGCGAACTGCGAGAGTGCCCCTTCGGCAACGTGCGTGGACGCGCGTTCAGCGGCAAGTCCCAAGAGTCGGAACGAGAGATGTCGGCGCCGAGAAGGTCGTCGATCGACTGAGAGCGACGGTCGTGCGGAGGCCGGTGCGAGTGTCCGTGTGCGCCGTGTGTGTGCGCATGGCGATGACCGCGACCGTTGTGGTGATGATGGCTGCGGTGACTGCGGTGCTCGTGCTCCTCGAACGAGACCTCGCGATCAAAGTCCGCGTCGCCATTGTCGTCTCGTCGTCGAGAGTGCGTGGGGCGGTGGCTGGACCTGCGCAGATGCGTTGCGTAAGTTACATTGTTCATGATTCTATTGAGAAAGAGAATTGACGACATGCAATGTTAGCGAACATCCCACCCTCTCTTCGATGTCCGCGAATGCGTTGCGAACACGTCCAGACACCGAATCGACCTGTTCTTCTCGGCGACCTCAATGGGCGTCGAGTGCTCTGCAATAGGGAATAGACCATGAGCCACGCAAGCCAACGCAAAGACACACACACAAAGACACACACACACATTAAAAGAGAGAGAGAGAGAGAGACAAGTGAACGAGGGGCAGAATGTGAGTCTGCTTGTTCCAATGCATAAAGAAAAATGGGAGATAATGGCCAATTCGCACCGTTCGATGTGCGCGCAGAGAGATCGGCGCCTGCTCGCAACAGCGCCTCCGCGAGTTCGTGATTGTCCGTCAACGCCGCCCAGTGCAACGGCGTCCATCCGTCCGTGTCACCAATGGTCACGTCCGCACCCGCCTGTGTTTACAAACATTGTCAGAGGAATGCGAACAGGAGAGCCGGCGAAGCACACGTTCGTCAACACAAACGAAAACAGTGTAAGTACAGTGCAGTCCGTTCAAGAGAGACACGTGAGTAGAACACACCTCGACGAGGAGTTGCGCGCAGGCGCCCCTTCCGTTTTTGGCAGCGGACACCAGCGCAGTGTCGCCTTCGTTGTTAATGTGGTTGATGACATCCGGCGAGGCGTCGACGAGAAGGGCCTCAAGCACGTCGGCGTTGCCTAAAGTGGCATAAAGGAGCGCGTTACATCCACGGATAAATAGGCGCACACAAGTACCTTCAAGCAGACACTTCACCACACACAACGCACAAGCACACTCGCACCCGTGCACATGACCATATGCGTACCCTTTTGTGCCGCGAGGTGAATCGGCGCACTCCCCGCGAAGTCGGCGCCGTCCACTGGCGCACCCGCGGCGACAAGCTCACGCACCGCATCCGCGTGACCGCCCTCGACAGCAATGAGCAGGGGTGTCTGAGGCGGCGATTAAACTCGCAATCAGCCGATACGAATTTCCCAACTCCTTCTCTCTAATTTGCGATTGATACAGTACTAGCAGACACACCCCAAACACACACACACACACACACACACACACACACACACACACACACACACACACACACACACACACACACACACACACACACACACACACACACCAATGCCCCTGTGGTCGATCGTGAGTGCATGCCCAAAACGCACCTGCATGGCCTCGTTCGGCAGGCTGACATCCGCACCACACTCGACGAGATAGCGCACTTCCCCTGCGAGGTTTCTGTGGGCAGCCCAGTGCAGCGCCGACATTCCAGAGACGCCCTTTCGGCTCGATGTCTGCATGTTGGGGTCTGCGCCACGGGCGAGCAGCTGACGCGCACAAGCGACATTCCCTGTACATTTCGCACGCAGTTGTTAGTGGGTGAATTGTGCTCATGTCACAGTCGGATACTCGCATACGTGCGCAAGAGCACTCACGCACGCAATTGTACACGGCACGTTACACGGGCACACGGACGTACATACAACGCACACACACACACACACACACACTCTCTCTCTCTCTCTCACGCTCACACACACACACACAGATCGAGCACACATCCTCAACCCCATCAAGAGCGGCAAACAACGCACCGTATTTCATCGCCAGCATAAGCGCCGTCTCGAACGCGTCGTCGACGAGGTCGTCAATGGGAAGCCCTGCGTCCAAAAGGGTCTTCACGCACCCCTCGGCACCACACGTCGACGCATAGTGCAGCAAGTTGCGGCCCTGCGCATAACACAACGGCGGCAATGGCTTAGAAACCGAAGAATGCAGATCACTCTAAAAAGAGTCTCGCAGTACATGCACGTGCTGTCGACTGTGTCGCAATCGGAGGGGAAGGCATTGCAACGCCAGCCATTGCTCACTGTGCGCGACCGAGTGGAACGCACCATGGCATCGCGCTGGTAAATGTCGCCGCCGGCCTTAATCAACAGGCGGAGAACATCGGCGCGATCGTGGCGAACGGCCTGCGAGGCACCGTCAGTCGTGCTAAGAGTGCGCAAATATATTGTGAAACATGGCCGCAACAACATGCGCACATTCGCACACAACGAGTGCGGCTGCTGGACAGCGTGGAGGCCACACATCGCGTATGCGTGAGATTTACCTTGTGCAAACACGACAGGTACCCGTCGGCAGGGTACTGCCAGTTGACGTCCGCACCCGCCGAGAGCAGCAATTTGATGTCGTGCAAGTCGCCAGTCTCAACGGCGGTCATGAGCGCCTGAAAAAACGTACAATTTGCTTAGTAAGATGCAACGTAACATGTGAGTGCGTGCGTGTGTGCGCGCCTATTTGTGCATATTTGTCTTTGTGTGTGTGTTGTGTCAGAAATCAGCATGCACACCTCACGTGCACGACAGACGAAGCGCACCGTTTGGTATGTGACATATTTGCAGTGTACACCCATGATTACTGCTCCGCATCAACACACGCCCTCACCATGTCAACATCAAGCCGCTTCCCACGGCCATGTCCTCCCGCCACCATTCTCTAAGCGTCGGGTGTCGAGGACGCCCCGACTGCGCGCGGAGCGACCAAGTGGACGACAACGCCTCTCTCACTTTGGCGATTATTCCATTGTGTCGATTCAGCGTCTCGCCTTCGAAGAACAGTATGTCGCAAGCACCGAGAAAGCTTTCCAGTGCATGCACGCGCGTTAATATGCACAAAGGACGGCGTTGTGTGAGCGAAATCTCTTTCGAAGTCAGAGAAATCTCTCTGCGACGTGAGAATGGCAGTGACGCACTTCCCAATTGGTCTGAACTTGTGACGGGGATCCATCATGAAGTCAATTTCCTATTACTCACAATGCTAATAAATTCTCATTAGCTATAGGATTTAGTGAAGGGTGTCCGTGGGCTCATCGTGGCGTTGCCTGGGAAACAAGTTGAATGCCTTCCGTTTCCATTGTAATTCGAATACTTATTTTCACATGTTGCTCTACTAAAGCTGTGAGTCGACTTCCCTCACAGCTCAAAACGTTGTGCATCTTTTCTCTGCAACTTTCATTTACACGCTTTCCTGCCGTGCCTATTGTTGTGTCTGAGAATGAGTTCGGAACCGGGACGGAGGCCGCAGGCGACGGCGCGGCAATACCTCGAGCAGCATAAGATTATGGGCCTGCTGGAGAACATGACAGCCGCCCTCGTGTACAGGCGACCGGGTGGGTTTCGTTCTGCTGAAAGGCATAAGGGCGAATCAGTCGTGTGCGCTTCTATGTGCGTGTAAGTGTGGGCTGCGTGTGTGCGTGTTGGGTGTTTACTTCTATGTATACAGGTGTAGTTAGTGGCAATTGCTAGCTATAGAGTGAGTTTGCACTCTGACGGTGAGTCTGTGTGCAGATGATCCCGTCCAATTTCTCGGGAATTACCTCGAAACGCTCAAGGCGCACAGGGAAGACCCCGATGTGGTGGGTTCGCTGTTCGCTGAAGATGTCATCGGATTGCCTCTGGCCCTGCATTCGTGTTGGACGTTATATTTGCGTGCTCTTTTCCGTCGGTGACAATACTGTCCCACTGCGTTCTCAACAACCGTGAACTATGACGGCAACGTAACCGGCGCGCACGCCCTTTGCTTTTCAGATTGATCCGCCGACGTTTTTCGATGAGTCCAACCTCGTGGCGACGTTTGGGGTGTTTGACGTGACAAAGCGGGGCGTCATTACGCACACGCAGTACAAAGAAGGTGGGCACGGAAGGCGAAGGCTGTGTTATGTGCATACGCAAATTACGAGGCTTCATCCTGCATACATTAGGCTTCATTGTACCTGTCGTGCGTCTGCGTGACTGGCCATGTGTTTTTTTGAGTATTTTTTTTTTCCGTGCCGTGAGGGAAGTCTGTGGAAATCTGCTGTGCCTTTGGACCATGTGAAGCTGAACTGTGTCGTGCGTTGTGTAAGCTGAATTATGTCGTACGATGTCGCGTCCATTCCCTCTCTGCCGCACGTCTGCTCATCTCCCTGTCTTGTTCCCACAGCGATGGCAAGCCTCGGCATCTCGACATACAATCAGATGCCCGAGGGCAGCGGCGCAGACAAGATCAACCAGAACACATTCGTCAAGGAAGCGTGGGTGTCTGCAGCGCACTTTTCTAACGCAATTATGTATGTTGTGCTGGCATCAACTGCCCAATTCGGGATGTCAATATCCTGGATGTGCATTCGTGTGCCTCATTCTCTGCTCTACTTTGTGGCGCAGGAGTGCCGGGCTCAGGAAAGCCCTTGCGACCTTCAAATAGCGGAAGTGTGCCGAGAGTGCTCTGAGCGTGTCGCGTTGCCCTGCGTTGCGTTTGCGTGATTTCGTTTTCGACAATTAATGCCTTATCCTTGTACATGCCAACATGGAGTTTGTGCGTGTTCAGTCGCGCAGGATGATACTTCCTTTCATAGTGTGAAGTCGCCATAACGTGTCTGTGAGTAAAAACGTGCACGACGACGCCTTTCACCTCTCTGCCTTGCTCTCTCTCGAGTTTCACATGACTCGTGACATTGCCTTTCACTCCCGTTCACTGAATAATCTGTCCATTATCTTCCTCTCTTCCTCTCTCCCCGTTTCATGCGACCGGTCGACACAATCGGCCCATGATTAGCCATACGACGACGTCCCTCTCTCTCCGTGTTTCATGTGACTCGCGGCGGGCGTCGATTGGCATTTTGCCATGCACGATGCGCCCACCTAGACACAATTATTTTTGTCAACGTCTCTATAGACAATGTATTGAATTTCATTAATTTGACGTTGACAGGAGCCCAACAGTGCCCATCCATCAACAAACCCGGAAGACTCCGTCTACTACACCCAATGGCCACACACACACGCACACGCACACACACGCACACACACCCTCTCCAGCACCGCAGTCCGCGTCCTACTTGCACATTCCTTACGAGCACACACGTGCACACACTCCAAGACATGTTGCACTCACGCAGTTAAACGGTGCAGTTGTTTTTTTAAGTGCCCACGAGTGGGAAGAAGACTGGAACTCACTTTTCCTCCTTCTGCCGTGTGTGGCTTGCGACGTGCACGATCAACTTCCGGAGTGTTAGCGACGTGCTCCACTACTGAAACGGGCGCCACGGGGCGCGCGGCACTGGCCGCAATTCCACGTCCAATGGGGTTCTGTTACGCGTCGTGCTAGGTGGGTGTGCACCCTCACACGCACACCAGATGCGTCGCAGTGGTGCCTCTTCGTCGTTAACCGGAGTTCGATTGAGAGTGCACGGGTGTAGACAGTTCTCACTCTCGCCTTTCTGTCGTTTTCAACCGAATGTGCGCGCGTCCATTATGAACTTTGTCGTCCGTGTTAGTGTGCACGTGGGCGCGCACTTATGTGTGCGCGTGCGATGGCCATGCGAGAATCTTTCAAGAGACATCAGTGAGCCCATTGTCTCATGACGCCATCTTGCGCCCTTCCAGTGCCACGTGACGTGCAGTGTGTGTGGCTAAGCGCCCGCTGAGGCGCATCTGCCGCCATGCCTGTCGAAGGGCGCTATCTCCGGCTAGGAGATGTCGTGTCCCTCTTTGCGGAGGGGTCGGCCAGCGGCTTCCTTAGCACGCTCGGGTTGGTGGCGCAAATGCGTTTCATTCGTCTGTGGACGGCGCTCAATGTTAGGGCTTTCATGCGTGTGGCTTGTGTGTGTGTGTGTGTGTGTGTGTGCGTGTGTGTTTGTGTGTATGTGTGTATGCGCGTGTGTGCATGCGTGCGTGTGTGTGTGTGCGTGCAATGGGTGTGCGCGCGTTGGTTTGTAATGTGACGTGCATGTTGCGTGTGCTGACCTACGAAACGCGCGACAGCTTGATCGACGACCGCTGCGTCGTCCAGCCAAAGGCGGGCGATCTCGAAACCATTCCGAAGAAGTTCAGAGGTGCCTTTCGCTTTGTGCGCGTTCGCATAAGCCATCGATGCGTCTCCGTTCATACACACATGCACACGCACGCACACACAGACATACACGCACACATTGCTCATATTGCTCACGCGCACGCACGCACGCACACACACACACACACGCACGCGCATATACACACACATTACATTACACTCTCATCCCCTGCTCTTTGCTGTCGACATGTTCCCCGGCCCTCACGCTTGAAACCCCACGCAGACTGCCACTTCAAGCTGTTTCCGATGCACCGCTACACCGCGCAAAAGCAATGGAAGAAGGCCAAGTCGAGCCCGAGCACGTTCTCGGACACTGTACTCCAGTTGAAGCTGCAGGTGGGGGAGTGCGGTCGTTGCTTCCATCATCGTGTGTGTGCGTGGGAGACCCCCCAGGGGCAGGGG
>CALSCQ010001517.1:1200-14586 GCA_943704525.1 Pigoraptor vietnamica | reverse complement strand
CCCCTCTCCCCCCTCCTCCTCGTCGATGGCGCGCAAGCAGATGCCCACTCAATTGTGCCTCTCCACCCACTTGTCGATATAGTGACGAACGTTGGGGATGTCACCGAGCGCCGTCCCCTTGCCGTCTGGAATCTCAATCTCTTTCTTCTCCGCAGGGACCAACAAGGACTCATAGAGCTGCTGGGGCTTGCTGCGCTTGCGCTCACTCCCGCGTGACTGAGTGGACATTGTTTCAGAACGGGGCATCCGATGTGTTAAACTTCAAACAGTGCTTGGACATACCGGGACGGCCTCCTCTCCAGCGGCCTCCGCTTTGGGCTCCGCAGCGGGCTTCTCCTTCTTGGCTCGCGCGGCCTTCGGCTTTGCCTGCGTTCGAAAAAGGCGTTGAGCATAAAGTGTTGCCGAATTAACAACAGCCGCGCGCGTGCGCACGATGCACGGGCACGCACGCACAACATGTACGGGCACGCACGCACGCACGGTACGCACCGCAGCGGCAGGCTCTTCAGGGGCGGCGGCTGCCGGCGGGGCATCCGCGGGCGGCGCAGCGGCAGCGTCTGTGTCGGCCATTCTCTGACGTCACACTCAAATCCAACAGTCAAATTTACAGCAACTGCCAAGGGCGTTTGTCTGCAGTCGTTGTCTTTAACAGAGCAGTGCAAAAGGAGCCAATGTGGCAAGCAGAGTAGAAGCGCTTGGTTGAGCGGGTCGTGGGTGTGTGTGTGTGTGTGTTCGGGTTCGCGCGACCAAAATTCGGGCGCCAAAAAATTGGCGCGTTCGAAAATGGCATCTTGAGATACTATAAATAGGGGCATTATGTCTATATCAAGACAGAAAGAAATATAAAGTACAGATAAAGTAATTTACGTCTTGTCCGGATGAAATTAGCATCATTCGGCCACATTCCAACGGCTAAGGCCAGTTCAAAAAACTTTGCCCATGGTGACTGGAAAAGAGGGTACGCTTGAGTTCGTCGCTCCGTTATTTTCCATTCGCAGCCTGTCGAGTGGGACTATTCTCTCTCTCGGCAACGCGAAAATGAGCGAGGACTTGGACGCAAAAGTGCACAAGAAGTACGATGTCAAGCAGAAGCTGGGCAAGGGGGTGCGTCTCGATCCGGTCCTTCAGTTCGCTCGGCTGAGTTGGACATACGGCTTATAATGCCGTGATGCCTTGAATTCTGCGATTCTCCTGCCCGTTCTCGTGCCGTTGCGCTTACATGTTGGCGTGCTATTGGCCCGCTCGTGTGTGCTTGGCGTGCTATTGGCCCGCTCGTGTGTGCGTGCTGACGAAGCTCCCATGGTTGTCTGCAGGCCTATGGCGTCGTGTGGCGGGCCGTCGAGCGAAAGACGGGCCGCGTAGTTGCGCTGAAGAAGATCTTCGATGCATTTCAGAATGACACGGACGCGCAACGCACCTTCCGTGAAATCATGTTCCTTCAGGGTGTGTTGACTGGCACTTACGCGCACGCACACACGCACGCACACACAAGTCACGGACACTTAGCCTACGGTCTGACATTACTGCCATCGCCGCACTACATTCGTACTCTCGCGCTGATAGTTGTCGTTTCAGCTCTAATCATACTGCATTCACACGCGCTATTGCCACAGAGTTCAGCGACCACGAGAATGTGATCAAGATTCTGAACGTTCACAAGGCCGAGAATGACCGCGACATCTACCTCGTCTTCGAGTACATGGGTGCGTGCCGCATTCTCGCGTTTGTTTTCGTTTTCGTATGGTGTATGTGGTACGCGCCGCGACGACTTGGAATGCGCGATTGGATGGCATCTCCGTTTGTTACGTCCCGTGCTAATTTCGTGTGTGCCGCGTCTTGCGCCCTTCTTGCGCTGCATCGCAGACACGGACTTGAACCTTGTGATACAGTCGAACATACTCTCGCCCGTGCACAAGCGCTACGTGATGTACCAGATATTCAAGTGCCTGCGCTACATTCACTCGGGCAACGTCATCCACCGCGACATGAAGGTGCGCCGTCGCAGCAGTCTTCTCTGTGAGTGTGTCTGTCCGTGGCTGTCTTCTGTGTGCGGGCGGCTGTCGCCTCTTGAATAAGCGTGCCCCGTCTGTGTTAATGGTCCGGCTGAGGGTGTTCTGGGCCCTCAATGTCGCATGTCGCCCGATTTCATTCTCTCACACGGTGTGTCGACGGCAGCCGAGTAACGTCCTCCTCAACGGGGAATGTCTCGCCCGCGTGGCCGACTTTGGCCTCGCCCGCTCCGTTGCGCGCACCGCACACACGGAGCACGCACTCACAGACTACATTGCGACCCGCTGGTACCGCTCGCCCGAGATTCTCCTGGGGTCCAACAGGTGCGTGCGGTGCCCATGGCATATGCGACCGTGAGGGTGCGCATGCCAGCGTCCACGCTTGTGGTGTGCGAGATGCCCCCCCCCCCCCCCCCCCCCCCCCCCAAACACACACACACACATCCTTACTCAAATGCGCGCGTCCGCTGCAGGTACACCAAGGGTGTGGACATGTGGTCGGCTGGCTGCATTATGGCCGAACTCCTCATCGGCAAGCCTCTCTTCCCCGGTAAGCCACGCGGCGGCCTCATATAACCCCGCCTGTCGCGTGTGCATGCGTTGTGTGCGCGTGTGCGTGCGTGCTGGTGCATTTCCGATGTATATGAGTGTGCTGAACCTATGTCCCGCAGGTGCCTCGACGCCGAATCAGATGGATCGCATCATGGAGGTGCTTGGGCGCCCATCGGCGGCTGACGTGCGGTCGTGGGCGGCACCGGAGGCGCAGTCCATTCTAGACGCCATCCCCATGCGCAAGCGCAGGTGTGTGTCCGTTTACATGCTTGCGCGCGTGTGCATTGTGCATGTGCGTGCGTGCGTGCGTGAGCCAAGCATGGGCGTGCGTGTGCGCATGCATGCCCCACGCGTGCGCCGTCATCTAATGCCTGCGACTTACGGCCGCTGCTACCAGGTCCCTCGAGGAGATGCTGCCACTCGCGCCCCCCGAGGCCATTGACCTCCTCCGCCTGCTCTTCCGCTACAACCCCGCCGAACGCATTACTGCCGACGCCGCCCTCGCGCACCCGTACGTCGCGCAGTTTCGCGACCCCGACACGGAGCCGACGCTGAACCACGACGTCATCATTCCGCTGGACGATTACCAACGGTACGTCGGCGTTGTTCACGTTGTTGCACACAACACCACACAGAGGGAACGTCCCATCCTGATGTCTGCGGGATAGTGCCTGTTCTCAAACAATGGCCTTCGACGGCTGTCCACACAGGCTGTCAATTCACGATTACCGCACAAAGCTTTACGAGCACATCATCCGCAAGAAGAAGCAGCTCAAGCTCCGCAGGCTCGAGAAGGCCGCCCGCGCGGCCAAGGCCCAGCAGCAGCCGCACACTCAACAGCAGCACGGCCACTCGCAGCGATCGCACGCGAACGGCGCCAACAGCGCGCGGCACGAGCCGGCCCACGCGAGCACCAAGGCGAGGACTGCCTGGGACGCCACCGACAAACCCAGCGCGCACCCGCCCGCACAACACGCAAAGCCGCAGACGCAAGACACGCCGTCCCGCAGGATCGTCGACAAGCGCACAGTCGATGCCGAGCTGTACGCCCCCTACCACTACACGCCTCGCGGCTACGACGCCAAGAAGGCCGCAGCAGTCTCCCGCGGAGGGGTGGCGGACGCGCTGCAGCACAACACGGAGGCATCGCGCCCTGCTCCCAGGCGCGCTGTGGACAAGCGGGCCATCGACGCCGAGCTCTACTCTGCGTACCACTACACGCCGCGCGGCACGGGCTACGAGAGCAAGAAGGCCGCGCCGGCCTACGAAACGAGCGCAGCTGCGCAGCCAAAGCGCGCCGTGGACAAGCGGGCCGTCGACGCCGACCTGTACGCCGCGTACAATTACACGCCCCGCGGCGCCGGCTACGAGCCAAAGAAGGCGGCGGCGAGCGTGCCGGCCGTTGCTCAGCGCAGGGGTCCGCTCGACAAGCGCGCCATCGACGCCGAGCTCTACGCTTCATACAACTACACGCCGCGGGGTCCCGGATACGAGACGAAGAAGGCAACTGCTTCCACGCACACTGCGCAGGCCGGTGCACAGCAGTCGTACATGTCTTCGGCGCCGTACCACACGGACGCCACGCCCTCGTCGAGGCGCACAGGGGGGGCCGACATTGACATGGCGCGCGTGGCTGCCGTGACGCGCGCCCCCTATGCAACCAACTCGCCCCGCGGAGGCACGTCCGACGCCTACCCGTCCCCTGCGCACGCGCGAACGACACAGGCGTCGTCGCACCAGCCCATGCGGAGCTCTGGCCACTACGGCACGACCGCGCAACAGCAGCCGCCGCAACGCAGCGCCCAGTACGATCCGTATGCTCAGCCGACGACGCCCAGCGCGAGCGACCGCTACGGCCCGCGCACACCGGCCGGGCGGACTCCGGGGCAGCAGCAACGACCGTCGTCCTCGTATCAGTCGCGGCCGCCGTGGGCCACCGACGACTGAGAACCCCCCTTCGCAATCGTCGCAGCGCAATCGCATCCGTGTCGCCGTCCGCGTTCGCCCTGTCGTGTGTGTCTTGCCTTATTGAATATATGGTTTCACGCCTTACTGCTTTCTCTTGTCAAAGTAGTCGCAGCACTCGATGTAAGTTGCGACGTCGCCCACGTCAAAGCGGCCCGAGATGGGCATCGCATACACGGCCGAGTGGCGCTGAATGTACGCGATGGCAGTGCCCGTTGCGTCGCGCTCGACCAGCGGGGCGTCCTTTTTCTCGTCAAGGAAGCGCGTCAGCAGGCGCATCCCCTCGCGCGAGAGCACGTAGAAGCACGGACACGCCAGACGCGAGGCCGTCTGTTCGGGCGTTGGCTTCTCGACAAAGTCCGTCACGCGGTTTGGGGGCTCTGAACACGGGTCGACCACCAAGATGCCGTGTTTGCGCGGGTCCTGGCACTCGTAGCAGAGCACAAGGGAGGCGCCGGTGGGGAGGGCGCGGAAGCGGCGAATCACATCGGACAGCGAAAAATCCTCGTAGAACAGGGTATCGCCACCCACGACAATGAAGTCGTCATCCACACCGCATGCCTCTGCGGCGAGCTGGATGTCTGCGACGGCACCCAAGCGGCCCTCGTTGGTCCGCGTGCCGTCGCTCACGACCTTGACGTCAACCTCGCCGCGCACGCCCTCCGCCCACGCCGCATACTTGGCCTGGTGCACGGCGTTTGTCACAAGAACGGTGCCCGCAATGTCCCGCACGGGGGCTACCGCGCGCACCCAGTGGTCGAGGAGAGGGCGGCCACCGACGGGCACGAGGGGCTTTGGGACGCCCACGAGGTGCGCAAAGCGGCCCGATACGTCTGCGCGGAAGCCCTGTTCGAGGCGCGTGCCGTAGCCACCAGCGAGAAGTATCACGCGCATGTTCGCGGCTTGTGGCAGAGAGGAGTGTGTGCAAAGTGGAAGTGCCAAAGAGAGGAATCTCAAGAAAAACAGGGTGTGTGGGCAGCCACTCCGCGACATTGTCACGTGCCATCACATGATGTCACGTGCACTTAGAATTTAATCGGAGTTATTCCGGATCACCCGTTGCCAAGGGCGCGTCGCTTTGTTGGGAGTTCGTCAGCTTCCTCTCTCGTACACGCACGCACGCACCCCGCCTCGTTTCTCTCCTTGTGTGCCCGCTAACACGCCTTCATCTCTTTTTTCTGTGCTCGAAAGATCGTCCATTTGCGGGTTCGTTTGTGTGGTTTTGGAGTCTGCATTTTCGTGTGTGTAGGGCGACATCCATTTCTTGGCCCAACACAGTTTCAAATCGCGGTTCGAGTTTTTGCCTCGCGTGTTCAGGCGTAGACTTTCCGGCGTCGTTGGTCGTCGTTTGTCGCGGCCCCTGCGACCGTTCGCATCCCCACGCACTCTCTTTGCTCGGGCGGCGCGGCCAGCAGGGCCTGTAGAAATGCCGGGCGACGCGACGCGCAAGCAGCTCCCCCCTGGGCTCGATCTCATCCTCGAAAACTTCACGCGCGAAGTGCTGCGCAGCCAGCCTGACGACATTATCGCGTTTGGAGTCAAATACTTTACGGGGCTCAAGAATGGCGACGGTGCGGACACGCATTTACTCGCGTCGACGTCCGTGCGATTGTTGGGCATCCACCACTTTCCCCTCACGGCGCTTTCTTTCCACTTTCAACCCTTCTCTCGCACTCACGTTAGCTCATAGTCGCCATAGCGTCCACTCGATCCGCCCGAACGTGATGCTGTTGGCTGATGCTATTTGTGTTTGCTGTGCAGATATGTATGGCGGTCCCAAGAAGTCGGGCCCGGTGCCCACGAAGCCCATGCAGGCCGGTGCGTGCTTGTTTTTCGTCACGTTGCGTGATGTACCCCTCTTTTTGCATCGGCTGCGGCTCTTGTCGCGTTTTGAGCTCGCGGTCACGTGAACGCGGACGCTTTTGGGCTGCCTCTGGGACGCTTTTGATTGACTGTGGCGCGCCGCGTTCGTTTCCTGTGGCCGCAGAGGCGTCGAGTGTGAGCGTGGTGGAGCTGGATTCTCAGGCGGCGGGGGCGGGCAGCGAGGAGAGTCGCGAGCCCCACGTGCAGGAGCCGGGAGAGCGTGGGTGTTTGCTCGCTCGGAGAAATGGCGTGCTTCGAACGCTATGGCTTCATTGGCATCGGTTCGAATGGCAGTGTGGCAGTACGCGACGTAGGCCGTGGGGTTGCGTGTGCGATACCCGAAAGTGCTGATTGCTCTTGTTGTTGTTCGCGAAATCTCGAGACCACTCACAACACGAAATCACGCCTTTTACGTGCGCAGACGCCGAGCAGGTGCACCTGCAGCCCGTGGCGTCGCCGGGGCCTGGGCGGCGCGGGCGGCGCCAGTCTGTGAGCGCCGAGTCGATGCAGCCGGACAGCGACTACGAGAAGGTCGTCATTCCCAAGTCGGAGGAGAAGATGGCGCGCATCCGCGAGATCATCTCGAAGAATTTCCTGTTCAGCGGCCTCGACCGCGAGCAGTCGCAGGACGTTGTCAACGCCATGTTCGAGAAGACTGTGGCCGCGGGCGAGGTCGTCATCCAGCAGGGCGACGACGGCGACTACTTTTACGTCGTCGACGAGGGCACGTTCGACATTTACGTGAGCAAGGTGGGCGCGCCTCCGCCGGGGGAGAAGGTCGGCGGGTACAAGCCCGGCGGCGGCTTTGGAGAACTCGCGCTGATGTACAACACGCCGCGCGCGGCGACGATCGTGTGCACGTCGCCCGCGCTGCTGTGGGCCATGGACCGCGTGACGTTCCGGCGGATTCTCATGGACACGACGGCGCGCAAGCGGCGCATGTACGAGAGCTTTCTCGAGTCGGTCTCGCTCTTGGAGCAGCTCGAGCCGTACGAGCGCGTCAAGATTGCCGATGCCCTGGAGAATCTGACGTTCCAGGACGGGCAGACCATTATCCGGCAGGGCGACGTCGGAGACCGCTTCTACCTCATGGAGTCTGGCGAGGCCGTGTGCACTGTGCACGACGACTCGCCTGGCGCGGAGGAGAAGCAAGTAACAACGTACAAGAAGGGAGACTACTTTGGAGGTGCGTGCTCCTGTCTCTGCGCAGTGGATGCGTGTGCGCACGTGTCCTATGTGTGAGAGCGTGCGCGTGTCTCTCTATGTGTCTGCGTGCTTGCCGTGTGCCGTGCGTGGATGCTTCGTACGTGTGTGCGTCTGTTCTGGTTATCACAATTGCGCAATTGGTTCTCACTGGGCTGCATATCACTTTGCAGAGCTCGCCCTCATCACCAAGAAGCCGCGTGCCGCGACGGTGCGCGCCGTCGGCGAGGTCGTCTGCGCGTCCCTGGACGTCGATGCGTTCGAGCGGTTGCTCGGCCCCTGCACGGACGTCATGAAGCGTAACATCGAGCGTTACGCGGAGCAGCTCAAGGAGTTGAACATTGGCCGCTCGCCGTCGCCCGCGTCGTAAATTCAGGTCTTATCCGCGTGCTACATGTAGGGGTGGAGAAAAAGTATTTTTGGCGGTTTTCGTGCCTTCGCTTTCCTTTGTTGGCGTTCTGTTCTCATGTCCCTTCCTCTTTTGCGCTCTCTTTTCTTTCGGTGCGTGCGCGTTGGCAACAAATGTGGAAATGAAGATGCGTCTCGCAAAGCATATGCAGCAGCATTGGGCGGTCACTTGAGGCGAGATGCCTTTACAGACGCAGAAACGCCCGAGGGCGCATTTCGCTATCGGACAGCCGAAAGACGCGCCGGTCATTCGCAACGACACGCGCAAGAAACACACGCAATTGGAGACACGAGCAGAGGCACACTCACACGCAAATTGGAACGAGCCGTTGGTCAGAGGCTTTGCTCGAGAATCAAAACGCGTGACAACAACACAACGTCAGGTCAAATTTAATAGAGAAGTACATACTCAGAATTCGTTCTCCTTCTCCCGTCGTTCTGTTGGGGACTAGTGGTCGTTAATTACGAAAGGGCCGGCTAAGATCTTAGCTTCACTGTGTGGACAACTAAAAAGCCCTCATGCATACTGGGTGGTCACGTGAGATAAGACGCTCTTTACAATTGGACACAAAACGCGCGCGCTGCACAAAAACGCATGGAGCGCATTTGGCAGCTTTTCACAGAAAACGAAAACGAGGAAACGAAGCGCGCGGGTCATTCGCAGACACGCGAGCGCAAACACACGCGCAAACACAGACACTCACGAAACACGCGAAAATGGAAAAATGCGCTCCAAGCCTCCATTCGTCACGACGTCATCGCCGTTGGTCAGAGGAGAGGCGCGCTCGGAAAAACACAAACGCGTCACAACACAACACACAGAGGATGGAAAGTTCTTTTTCGTTGGCGATCGACCCCGTTCGCCGCTTCTTATGATGCCGTGCACGAGTACGCGCTCGCCCGGCTGTAGGTCACGATCGCAAAGTCGCTGGCCCGGAACCCGTCGACCTCGACAATCTGGACGCAGCCGTGGAGATCGATCGTGACCGTCTTCACGTTGTCGAGTACCTTTTGAGAACTGAGGGCGCTCTCCACCGTGGCGCCGCCGTCGACGGTGAGGCGCACGAGACCCGAGCCGAACGTCACGACGGCGGTGTGCTCCTCGCCGTCGTCCGTCGCTGTGGGGTTGGCCGCGAACACCACGCTGCTGCCGAACGACGCCGTCGCATTGACGCGGCCGTTCACGTGCAGGACGCTGAGGAACTCTGTCTTCCCGCCGCTCACGATCGAGAAGATCGACCCGTTGGAGTCGTACGTCGTGAAGCGGAGGCGGATCGTTCCGGAGGCCATGCGCGCCGTGGGCGACAGCGCCGTGATGCGGCCGCCCTGGCAGATCGACACGACCTCGGGAAGTACGTCCGGCACCGAAGCGTCTGCCGCGCACGTGGAATCGCACGAGCAGCAGGAGGTTGATGCGCCGACCCACGTGGCGACCGGGAAGTTCGCAAAGGCCACGGTGCTCAGGCGCGTGATGTTGACGCAACCGCTCATCTCGATCGTGAGTGTGTCAATGTCGTCGATGACAGTAAATACGGAGGCCTTGGTCGAGACGCTCTTCGTACCCAACTTCAGCGTCGCAACGCCAGACGCCGAGGAGATGGTGACGGTGCGCGCGACCGAATCGTCGAACGGGCCGGCCATGGCGGCGGTGAAGTCCGAGCCGCCGTAGTTGACGCGCAGCACGAGGTTCGAGTTGATCAGCGTGAGCCACAGGCCTTCCTTGGCGCCAGTGAGCGCCAGCAGCGTCCCGTTGACCGCATTCGACGTGAACGAGAGCGACATGGTGAACGTCTTGCGCCCGTTGAGGAACGCGGGCGTGATGGCCGTGACGCGGCCGCCCGCGCACATGCCAATGGTTGATGGCAGCGTCGCGGGGATTCCGGTCGCCGTGTAGCCGTAGTCGGTCGGCGGGCACTGGTTCGCGGGTGCCTCCACCGGGCCCTTGGACAGGGTGCAGTTGCAGCACACGTTGGACGCGCTCCGCCAGCCCGTCACGTCAAAGCTGCTGGGACCCGCGCCGTTTACGTCAAACACTCTGACGCATCCCTGGAGCTGAATCGTGAGCGTCCCCACGCCCTCCATCGACGTGCGGGCAGACTTGGGCGACGAGACCTTTGTTCCGTCCACGGTGATGTCAAAGACGCCACCGCGCGTGCGGAAGGTCACGTTGCGGAAGATGCCGTCGTGGAACGGCCCCTCGACTGTGGCCGAAACTTCGCCACTGCCGTAGTCGGCTGTCGCAACGAGGTGGCCCTCGCCCGTCAGCCCGATGAAGAGGCCGTCGCTCGATGTGCCGGACAGCGCCAGGATCGTACCGCCGGGCACGGTGGCGCGGAACCCGACGGTGACCGAGAACTGCGTCTTGAGGTCGAGCAGCGAGCGCGAGAAGGCCGCCGTGACGGCGTCGCTGCCCGCGCACATGCTGACGACCGACGGAAGCTTGGCGGGCGCAGACACCGACGGCCCGCCCGCGGACGGGCACACGTCGTACGATTGGCGGCAGTCGCAGCACGTCGTCTTGGCGCCGTTCCATGCGCGCGTGGCGAGGTCCGTGCCGCGGCGCGTGCGGATCTGCCGGACGTTGATGCAGCCCTCGAAGGCGCTCGTGAGCGTTGTGATGGCATCCACGCCCTTGCTCGACGACTTGCCCGATGTCGCCGTCGCGTTACCCACGGTGAGCGTGAACACGCCGCCGTTCGACGAGATGGTCGTGTCGTACCAGTCGCCAGTGTGCCAGGGGCCCGCCAGCGACGCACTCACAACGCCGACGCCATAGTTGATGCTCGCGAGAATGTCGCCGTCCCTGTTGATCGCGACGAGTATGTTGTCGACGGCCGTACCCGTGAGGCTGAAGATGATGCCGTCCGCCGAGGTCGCACGGAAGCGGAAGAAGATCGTGAAGACGGACTGGCCGTTGAGCACCGATGACGCGATGTCGGCGGTGAAGTTCGCGCCGCCGCCGCACAGGCCGACGACGTCCGGGAGCGTCGCAGGCTGTGCCACCGTCACGGTCGTGTTGCAGTGCTCCGTCGGCAGTGGAAGAGGCGCAAGCGCGGTCGTGGCTGTGGGCACGAGCGTGGACGTCGGGCTGTTGGCTGCAGCAGGTGTTGTCGCCCCCATCGGCGCCCCAGTGGTCGGTGTTCCGGCGGCGCCCTGCGTCGTCGGCGTCGGGAGACCCGCGGACGTCGTAACGACTTGGGCCGGACCCGTGGTGGGCGTGGCGGCTTGCGCAGGGCCGGTTGTGGGGGTTACTGCTTGCGCAGGGCCGGTGGTCGCCGTAACAATGGCTGGTGCCTGGCTGGTAGAGGGGACTCCGGCAATGCCCGTCGATGGCGTTGCGACCGGTTCGGGCGCACTGCTCGCGTGACCTGCTGCGCTCGCCACACTCGAGGCGGGCAGGGCGGACGTCACGTGCTCCGCCGCCGAGCTGGGCGCCGTGGGAGTCTCGGACCTCACCTCGGGTGGCGCGGACGACAGCGGCGACAGCGTCGTCGAGGCATCTGTGACAGCGGACGACGGCAGAGCGGCCGTCGGTACGGTCGATGCCTCCGGGTGCTCCGTCGAGGGATGGGCCTCGCTTGTCGGCAGCACCACTGGCGGTGCGGACGTCTCTGCGGCAACGCTGCTCGCAACGGACTCCGGCGCCGCAGTGGACGTCGCGGCGGCGAAGGTGGGCTCCGCGCTTGACGAGATGGCCGGCGCGGCCTCGACGGTAACCACCAGCGTGAAGGTGCCGTCGCTGAAGGCAGACGACCCGCCAATCACGAACGTCGGCGCGGTTCCCTCCGTCGTGCCCACCGTCTTGTCCCAGGCGCGCAGCTGAATGGATGCCGTGCCGTGGAAGAACACGTTCGGCACGAAGCGAATGGTGGTTGCAGCATCGATGAGGAAAGACTCCTCGACCGACACGAGCCCAATGGCGGAGAATTCGCCACCCGCGGGCTTGTACTCCCAGCCGCCGTTCATTTCATCGGACGCGGTCACAGCGAAGCCGACAACGTCACCGTCCACGTCGCTCACCGTCAGGCTCGAGAGGTCGAAGCCGGTATTCAGCGCATCTTGCACGTCCTGGGCGATTGTCAAGGATGACGAAGTTTCGCTCACGGCGGGGGCATCGTTCACTGGCGTAACGGTGACAGTGATTGTGAGCGTGGCCGAGCTGAACGCCGTCGAACCGCCCGCGCTTGCCGTCGACGCAAGGTTGAAGGCTGTCCCCGTCGTCTTGTCCCACGCGCGCAGCTGCAACGTCGCCGTGCCGAAGAAGTTCGCGTTCGGAACGAAGCGCACAAACGTCGCAGCGGGAAGAAGGAGAGACTGCGCCGCGGACACAGCGCCGAGCGACTGGAACGAACCAGACGACTTGAACTCCCACGAGCCATGTGCCGTGTCGGCGGCCACTGCAGCGAAGCCGATTGTGTCGCCATCAACGTCCGTCGCCGTAACGGCGGACAGGTCGAAGCCTGTGTTCGCCCCAGGCGCAACGTCCTCGGCGATTGTCAGCGCGCCCGTCGTTTGCAAGAGCACCGGCGAATCATTCAAAGACGTGACGACCACCACCAAATTCGACTGGACCGAGCTGAACGGCGTCGCGCCGCCCGTCGTCGTTGTGTCCGCAACAGTCCCGGCCGACTTGCTGTCGGATCCGTCCCATGCGCGGAACGCCACGGACACGCTGCCGTGGAAATCGGCGGTGGGGGTGAAGCGGAGGCGGTTCGTGAGGCTCAGCAGACGCGCCGACGTGGCAGAAGCCGACGACAGCGACTGGAACGTCAAGCCGCCGTCTGTCGAGTACTCCCACGATCCGCCGGTGCCGGGGACGCTCACCACCGCAATGCCAAGCGTGTCGCCGTCAACGTCCGTCATCTGCCCAGTGAAGGCGCTCGACAGAACGAACGTCGTCGCGGCGGCGTCCTCGGCGATGGTGCCCAGCTGCACGTCCGAAAAAGAGAGCGACGGCGAATCGTTCACTGCGGTCACAGTCACGGTGATTGTGAGCGTGGCCGAGCTGAACGCCGTCGAACCGCCCGTGCTTGCCGTCGACGCGAGGTTGAAGGCTGTCCCCGTCGTCTTGTCCCACGCGCGCAGCTGCAACGTCGCCGTGCCGAAGAAGTTCGCGTTCGGAACGAAGCGCACAAACGTCGCAGCGGGAAGAAGGAGAGACTGCGCCGCGGACACAGCGCCGAGCGACTGGAACGAACCAGACGACTTGAACTCCCACGAGCCATGTGCCGTGTCGGCGGCCACTGCAGCGAAGCCGATTGTGTCGCCATCAACGTCCGTCGCCGTAACGGCGGACAGGTCGAAGCCTGTGTTCGCCCCAGGCGCAACGTCCTCGGCGATTGTCAGCGCGCCCGTCGTTTGCAAGAGCACCGGCGAATCATTCAGC